>PVKP010016168.1:0-48794 GCA_004027715.1 Plecturocebus donacophilus | reverse complement strand
TTGGCATAAAAGAGGTTTTTAATACCCATTTTTAGACTGTATTCTAGCCTGAGCAATAAAACAAGAATCCCATTCTCTCTCCCTCTTTCTCTTCTTCTTTCTTTCTCTCTTTCATTCTTTTTTTTCTTTCTTTTGCTGTTTCTTTCTCCTTTTCTCTTTTTCTAAAATCTCTTCCTCTTTCTTTCTCTTTCATTCTTTTGCTGTTTCTTTCTTTCTCCTTTTCTCTCTTTTTCTAAAATCTCTTCCTCTTTCTTTTTCTTTTTTTCTTTCTTTTGCTGTTTCTTTCTTTCTCCTTTTCTCTCTTTTTCTAAAAAAAAAAAATAAATAAAATAAAAAATAAAAGAATGCAAATCTAAAATGCATACCCAAAATATATAAGATAAGGGTTAATACTTCCATTTCTAAAAGTTCTAGCAAATTTTGCTCAGGTGAAAAGCTCTTGAGTTACATTCTAATGCATTATTGATAAAATCCTAGGTCTATAAAATTCTCATTCATCCTCTAATCTGTTTATTTTTCAACAGCTCATTCATTAATTACTTCATTCCATAAATGTTTCTTGAGTTCCTACTGTGACCTCAGCACTGCTTTAGGTATTAGAGATACACAGTGAACAAAACAGTCACAAGTCTCTACTTTCATAAAACCTAGTCTGTTACAGAGCTGCAAATCACAGAATTAAAAAGGAACTAAGTGGAAGGGGTAGAGCCTCCCTGGCTGGGTCAGCTAACACATTGCTCAACATGAAAGGGAAAATGAATGAATGGTCAATGTACTTTGCCAGTATGGGCTATCAGTTAACTGGTGGTTATGACTAAGCCATTGCTACAATTATTCAACCAAAACTCTTCCGACTTCAAACGCTTGGCTTCATCAGCCATTCCCAACTCTCTAAATGACTAACTTTTTATTGAATTACTGTATGTAACGTACTGTCCATGCCCACCACTCATCTCCTGCCTTATCTCACCTAAATCCCCTTTAATCCCAAGGCCTTGCGTTTTTCTCTCCTAGTACTTTTCACAATCTATTTACCTTACTTGCTTTGAGTTCCTGGTTTACTGTCCCTCTCACCTACCAGAAGGTATGCATTGTGAGTGCAAAATCCATAGCCATCTTTTTACTGTTACCAAGCACAGTGTCTGGCATATAAAAGAATCTCTGTAAATAACGAATAAAGCAAGCTATGAAACATTCAAGAAATATATGGAAGGGTGAAGATATATGCCTGCAGGTAGTGAGCAGAGAACTCTATGGACATACAAAGGAAATATGACCCAGGCTAAAGATAGAGCATAAGAAAGGCAGCTTACAATTTCCTGTTCTTAACAAAAAAATACTCTTAACAAAAATACCCAGAACACTATTTTTGCATGAGACTCAAACTGATTACCCATTTTGTACTTAATTTCTATGAGATTCTGCCTCCACTCTTGCTCCGTATAAATCTCTATAGTAATCTCTCCTTCTTCAGCGAACCTGGTTGAGACTCAGTCAAATAACCTATCTATGGGAAATACCTTATTTGACCCATGAGTTGCTCCCTTAGAGACTTGTGTCACAATATCTGTGATGTAAGTTAACTTAAAAAAATCCTCTCCTCAGAGAACTGACATATTTTTCTTAATAGTATTAAACTAGTAAGAAATGAAATCTTCCTAGTGATGTGAAAAGACTTGCCCTAGTCTAGTAGTTTAAAATCAGTCCAGACTATGTTGATGATCTTCTGTGCAATCTGGAGACATCAGAATATTTCCTAGTGACAATTTACATCACAATCATAAAACCACAATACACAAGTTAAGTCTCAATCATCAGCAAGAGGAAGAAATTTAAGAAAATAGAAAAGCTTTTTGGCTACTCTAGATACTCAGTTCAATTGAGTTATTCTCAACTGACAGCTGGTTATAGTTATGAGACTTAAACGCTAAGGAAATTGGAGGTTTATTATCTTAGAAATTACCTATCCTCTCACTGACTACACAGTGGCTGAAGATTGCTCCATTTTAGAAATAACAGTTTCTAATTTTTATATTTAGGTACTAGAAATAGAAGATTTTATCAAGTGCTCTACACACTAATGGAACTTCTTAGCATCGACTGCACTGAGGGCTAAACATTCCACTCATAAGCTAATGAAGGCATTTTGAGATTTATATAAACTCCAGAAATTTGCCATGAGTTTATTTCTTATGGATATTTGGAGTATTTATGAGACTTGTGATTTGCACAGAATTCCAGAGGTTAATTTTTATAAGCAAGTAGTACAGGAAAATAAGATTGGTTAGTACTTTCATTTTTCCAAGACTTATAGGTCTTTCATAAACAATTGGGAAAAAAGGTTTTGATTTTTATAGTTTTGTCTTTGAAGACCTGGTGAAATAAGAGAAAATGGTTGGCAAGGTGTTTGGTGTGATCATTCCAGTTAGGGGCAGATGTGGTAGTTGCAACTGGGTGAAATGAGCCTTCTTTCTCAGTCATAGGCTTGGCAGGATGCCTTCCCCTTCTCCTTCTGGCAGGAAAAGAAGCAATGTCCTCATCATCTCCCACATAAGCACATACAACTACTGGCATTGGTATTTTCTGATGTCACTACAGATGATGCTTATCTATCTCAGGCCAAGTTTTTCTCTGGGGTTCTGGATCCCATCCCCTCTTTCCTTTTTAAAAAATTCTACTGCTTTTGCAATAATCCTCACCTCCATGGATTTTTCCTCTCATAGATCTTATCCCTCAGAGAATTAACTTATATGGTATCTTAAAATAAATACACTGTTAACAATAAAATTATTCCAGTGATGTAAAAAGTCTAATATGACAGGTATTGGCATATAAATAAACGACAGTATTTTTTAGTCCTAAAGACAAACAAACGAAACCTCCTAAGGCCCAGTGGTATGGTATGCTAGCAAATGTTAACTGACCAGTTTTCAAGAGGTTTGAAGGGAAAATTTGGTTTATAGCATTTTCCAATGCCTATGTTATGATTATCTAACGATGGCTGTTTCAAGTTACCAAGGTACTATCTTGGAATACAGAGTTGGAAAGAAATGTGCAGTAGCACACCATTATAAATTATCTTCCCACTGTACAGAAACAATAGATGTAGATGACCTGAAGGGCAAATGTGATGGACTGGATGTTTGTGTACCTCCAAATTCATATATTGAAACCCTACCCATTAATGTGATAGCATCTGAAGATGAGACTTTAGAAGGTAATTAGGTTTAGATGAGGGCATGAGGGTAGGGCCCTCCCAATGGAATATTCATGCTGTTATAGGAAGAGGAAGAGAGACCAGAGTGCTCACACGATCTCTCTGCAATGTGAGGACACAGCAAGAGGTGACACCTTAATCTTGAACTTCCCATCTTTGAGAACTGTGAGAAATAGTTACTGCTTAAGTCATTCCACTTAGGGTGATTAGTTTTAGGAACCTGAGCCAAATAATACAGCATAAATAACAGTAAACTGTTGTAAATTATATCTTTTGAGTTTATTATCACTGTTTTCCCTTTTTCTTATTTTTAAATAATAGAGTCAGTAAAATATTTAAACATTCTGTATAGGTGATACAAATCAGGTCCACAATTTAAACACCATCAATAGATTAATGGTTTTAAAATATCTCTAATCCTAAGCTCCAAACTAATAAAAAATAAAAAAAAAAAGTCTCTCTATACCCCACAATCATCTATATAATTGCCTTCTTGGCTTGAATGATTAAGAAGAATTGAAACTTACTATATACAAAACAGAACTCTTCCTATAAAAAGTCTGTGCCTTTAGGAGTCCTATATCTTATCCTTACTAGTTCATGATATTACAAGGTCCTGAGTTACTCAAACTGAAAAGCTACACATCTTCCTTCACCTCTCTTCTCCTACCTCCCAAATCCAAGTAAAATAGATTCTACAAATTACCACCTTCAATCAATCTCTTGACTGGGACCTCCACACCCCTCTTTTGTCCCTGCTTCATCTTTTGCCCTCTTAAAATCTACCTTCCAAACTTTTCAAAATGCAATCATATCTAAAGCTTTTAAAGTACCTATTAAGTACTTATTAGGACTGTTCAAGAGTACTTTGCATTTTAAACCCATTGAATTCTAACGGCAAATCTATGAATGAGGGCATTATTATTATCCACATCAACTTAATGAGGACACCAAAGTGTAGATGCCTGAAAGACATCGTCCTCTGTCACATAGCTGATAGCTAATATGAGAAAATCCAGGATTTAGCCCAAAGCTGTATTGTACCTGACCATAATCTAATAACCAATATTGATCTGCCTCCATGAAAATCAGACCATCTTTTACCTCTAGCACGAAGCCCCTCATTCTCCATCTCCCAGCAAGCCCCGAAGTTGGTCTTTAAATGTATATAAAATTCCAAAGTTCTTATACCTGCTCTCAACATTCCAAATGATCAGTCCTCTGCTTACCTGTCACTGTTAGCTTCCTAAAGCTGCCGCAACAGAGAACCCCAAGTTAGGTGGCTTGAAATGACAAACTTTTCTCTAGTCGCTCCAGGGGCCAGAGCTCTGAAATCAAGCTTCTGGCAGGTTCTCACTCCCTCTGACTCTGGGGCAGATATCTTAGTTCCTTCACATTCCTTGGCCTCATTGGCTTATGGCTACCTCTTTTCAATCTCAGCCTCTGTTTTCATATCATCTTCTTCTTTTCTGTGTTTTCTCTTTTCTTGTTTACATCTTCTCCTCTTCTGCCTTTTCTAAGAATACTTGTCATTCGATTTAGAATCTACCTGAATAATCCAGGATGATCTCATCTTGAGATTCGTCTTTATATCTGCAAAGATCCTTTTTCCCAATAAAGTGATATTCTCAGATTTCAAGGCTTTAGGTATGGACGTATACATATCTTTTATGGGGGAGCACCGTATGACTCCTTACGTGCTCCAAACTCACACTGTATATCTTCCCATCTCCATCATTAGGCTTTGGACACACTGGCATTCTTTTTATTCCTAAGAGATAATAAGCTCACTTTACCTCAGGACCTTTGTAGTAGCTCTACCCTGTGCTTAGATTCATCTGTCACAGAAACTGAAAGCCCAGCTGCTTCTCATCCTTCCGATTCCGGTGAAATGTCACTCCCTCAGAGAAGTTTCCCTTCCCACTCCATCAGAAGTCACAACCCTGTCATATAACTTTGTTTAAATTCTCTATCACTCATTCACCCTCATCCGATATATTTATTTTCTAGTTTATTTGTTCATTCATTCATTTATTAAAGAATTACTGGCTGTCACTTTCAAGAAAGTTTAATACAAATTGTGATCTTGCCTCTTTAGTTCAGGTTGTTACTTCAGGACACTTAAATCATAATTCTGGATTAAATTAGTAAATCTATGAATAAGTTACTAAGTACACTTTGTGTTGAATGTGGAGGACAGAATTGTGCTCCCATCAGGAGTAAAGTAACAGCACAGTATCTGTATAGGATCTTAACATGGGTGGAAATCCTGGGATTTCTTTCTGCATCACTGATAAGAGTGGTTTCGAGAATGCTTTTCCTTTCTGACGGTGCAGGTAACTGAGAGAATGATTACCTCTCTGCATCAAAGCAGGTCCTATGAAAAAATGAACGCAAGGCAGAGTTCTAGAGACTATCTGCTTCTTCCATTGTTCATCTTTCCCAGATGCACAGGGGAAAGTCAGAGCTAATAAAATAGGATTTGGTTATGAGGGTGTTGAAGAGGAAATATTCACGACCCAGATAAGTCATTATATACAGTGCCTACTACAGTGCCTTGTACAGAATAAACAGTCCAAAACAACGTGCAGGTTGTTTTCAAATAGCTTACAAAGGAGGTAATTCTAAGTGTGTATGTTAACCTAAAAGACTCATCGGTTTACTGGAAATCAGCACCCTCATCTGACCAAAAGGGGTTGCAATCAGGGATGAAGCAGGGTTAGGGTTAGGCATGAAGGAAAGGGGGTTGGCAAATAGCTGATACTTATAACCCCTAAAAATATCCAAATAGAAGGCCAATAATGCTATATTTAATAAAATATGGTTGATCATTTTGCAGAGGAGATAGGAAAAAACTCATGAATTGCAGCTTTCACATCTGTGGGTGTGTGACTGTGGATACATGCATACGTACATCAAGATTTTTATGGAAACACTAACAAGTGAAGAATTAATAAGATGAATATGATATGATAGCCTTGGCAACCAAACTAAGTTCTTGCTAAACAGAGGGAAAGCTCAAAAAGAGGAAATACAGGACAGATAAAAGAATCACTATAGAATTCTGAGAAATGTCAGTGATAGCATCAAGAAATTAATAAACTACAATTACCTAGCGATTGTTGTTTCATTTTGGAATTGTTTACGTCTTGAGGAAATTAAAAAAGGCTTGATCACTCTAAAGAAAAGAAGCTACTCAAATATAAATGTTACTATTCAAGGGCGAAGGCTAAGTCCTAAGTGCTAAGTGGTTACATGGGACCCCAGAATCACGTGGCAGGTGACACAGTGACAGAATGGACACTTCTAGTAAGAAACTGATGACCGGCTCCACATCAATGCCCTCGGGGACTGGAGGTAGAGCTTTTGGAAACAGGTAAGTTACTCATGTGAAATTCAAGCGATTAAAAGGTTTGACACCAAAGCAACCAACTTCATACCACACTTTGGCACTCTGTCTCAGCAGAGAATTAGCATTTAGAAACTGCAGCCTTAGGGAACTGTGAGAAGGCTTTCAGGCACGAGGAGAAGCTACCGAGAAGGAGAGCAAGCAAGCCTGGAGCTGTAAGAAAGCACTAGACACAGAGTAAGAAAAGCCTCGATAAGGTAAATACTGATTATCTTTATTTTCTAGGCAGGTTTTATTTTCAGTGTTGTAGATTTTGCTATTATTCTAGTTTAAATTGACTTACCTCCTTTTATGATTCAGTTACTATTGATTAATTGTAGAAATTCTTAAAAAGTTATCCCTTTTTCACACAATAGCTAAATTTTTTACTGTAATTTTTAACCCCGTAATACATCAAATACAGTATAAAAAGTAATATTTCAATATTATGCTTTTAGGCAAATATAAAGTATTCTAATTAATTTTATACTACTTTTTAAAATGAGAAACTGTCATGTGAACAAAACTTAGATTATATACCATACTCGAAGACAGGCCTGGGTATGGTTTATAGGGTGTAAATGCTGTCTATTACAGGATATTTTATTTCAACTACTGTCTCAGAAGAAAAAAAGGTGAAATAAAATCAATGTTATGGAAAATAACTGAACATTTCGGTTTTGGTGCTGGGGGGATTTATTTTTCATTTTTATTTGAGCAGACTCTATGACTACATGTGGAAATGCATCTCTTGCATCCTACAGAAGCTTGTGATCTTCTAGAGAGGATCTGTCAACTCATTGCTGTTAGAATAGTAACCAGCAGGCCGGGTGCGGTGAATCACACCTGTAATCCCAGCACTTTGGGAGGCCAAGGCAGGCGGATCACGAAGTCAAGAGATTGAGACCATCCTGGCCAACATGGTAAAACCCCGTCTCTACTAAAAATACAAAACTTAGCTGGGCGTGATGGCATGTGACTGTAGTCCCAGCTACTCGGGAGGCTGAGGCAGAAGAATTGCTTGAACCCGGGAGACTGAGGTTGCAGTGAGCCGAAGTCACACCACTGCACTCCAGCCTAGGACAGAGCGAGACTATGTCTCAAAGAAAAAAAAAAAAAAAAAAAAAAGAATAGTAACCAGCAATAAGTTAGAGCAGACTGACTTGAAATAATACAAAACCAAACCAAGACATCATAATATAATCTAACAGTTTACATAGAAAAAGCTAAAATGCAAAATTTCAAATAATATTAGCTCTAACCAATAATCACTGGCGAAAAGAGTTATATGGGTTTAAATTGTGAACTTTTTAAATAGTTATATAAAAAAAGAAAATCCTCAGAGTCTTTGTTTTCAAAATTTGAACAGACAGAGCTTCAGCAAGGAAGAATCCCCTCTCCAACTCCTTTGCTGCCTGAGAAATATTTATGCAGAAGAAAACAAAAGAAATTTTTCCATATGAAGAAGATAGTAACGGAACTGGTTATTCTCTTTTTATATCCATATATTGACTGTATGCCATTCAGTTTCTTTGGCTTTTAGAAAATGGCCACATCCATAGAGTGACTAGGAGCACAGATAGTCTCCAAATAGCACAGATTTATTATCTGAATATCTTTAAGATACATTTCAATTGTAGAAACCATATTATGAACATGGCCAGTGAGAATTTAAAGCATTTCAACATCCGAGCAGTAACATTTTATTGTAATATACTGAATGTGGGCTTTGGGCAGACTTACCTGTATTCAAACTCAGGTGCTGTTACTTTCAGTGAACCTTTGGATACAAAATTGTTTTCTTCATTTTTATTGTTTATGGGTATGTAGTAGGCATAAATACTTATGGAGTACAGGAGACTTTTTAACACAGGCATACAATGCTGGACAAAATTTTTTATTTCGCTTTAATAATGATAATTAGTAGTAGTACTAGCACAATCCAAACAGTAACAATAATATTTATTGAGCATTTGCTGTGTTCCAGGCATTATTCTAAGTTCTTTTCTGTATTCTTTTAATTCTCACAAAATACAATGAGTCAGTATTATTAATATATTTATTTTACAGAAAAAAAATTGTCACCAATTTTTTAATAACAGTCCCCAAAAACTATTTGTATAATAGAATTTCTTGTATATGTTTTCAATTACACAGTATGTAAATATATAAAATGCACATAACGGGCATCTTGAAGAGATAAATCTCTCTTAGTAGGTCTTTATTAAAAGGTAGGTATAATTTTATTACTGTAGAAAAAGATTGTTCTTTAAATTCATGATAATTGCCTTCCATCCATCCACCCATCCATCTTTCCTCCCCTCTTGCTTCTTTGCTTTCCTGCCTGCCTTGCCTTCCAGGCTTTCTTCTCTATTCTGCGGCCTTTGCCTCCCTTGCTCCCTTTGTCTCTTTCACTCTTCCTCCTTTTCTTCATTCCCTTTCTCCTTCCTTTGGTCAGATAATCATCCCAGTAACTATTTCTGTGGGACTACACACTGTGCTAGTCATCCAGTGAAAATCATGTGGTGAATAAGATATAGTTTTTCCTTAGTGGAGTTCCTTGGCCTGTGGATGGGAATTGAGGAAGTGTATTAGTCTTGTCTCACACTGCTATAGAGATATTATCTGAGACTGGGAATTCATAGGTTTAATTGACTCACAGTTCTGCATAGCTGGGGAAGTCTCAGGAAATGTTCAGTCATGGGGGAAGGTGAAGGAGAAGCAAGCACCGTCTTCACAAGGCAACAGGAGACAGAGCGAGAGCGAGGAAGTGCCACACTTTAAAACTATCAGCTCTGGTGAGAATTCACTCACTATCACTAGAATAGCATTGGGAATAGCCCTCATGATCCAGTCACCTCCCACCAGGTTCTCCCTCAACATGTGGGGATTACAATTTGAGATGAGATTTGGGTGGGGACTCAGAGCCCAATCATATCAGGAGGTAATCATTAAAGTCATTAAAATACAATTAACCAATTGTTAACATAGAGGCAGATGCTTGAGAACTTGTAACAAAGGGCCTGACCTAGGCTAGGGACTTTTTCTCAGGTTAAATAATTTAACATATAGTGATATAATTATACTTGGCTAAATTAATTTTATTGATGCTATCTGAGATTCAATTTTAATATTAGATAATTTAATATTACTTTGAAATAGTGATTTACATATTACATTTAACTTACCTAATGTCATTTTAAAGATGCATTGAATTTTTTGATTTATATTAAAATTAAGACATAGTTTTAAAAGAATACTATCTGCACTTTTCAGAGTGTATGATTATTTTATAGCCAGTATTCCCTTTGGTAATGCACTTTTAGAAAAGCAATGAAGAAATAATACTTGATTTATAAAATTCAACATTATGAAAGAAATCTCAGAACTACATCCTGTTGCATAATTTAAAAATATTTTGGAATTTGGCTTGCACATCAAAATCATTACAAATAAAATAATCCTCATTATGTTGTTGAGTAAGTCACAGATACTATGATTGGAAAAATGGAAAGGACGTGAGAATTTTCTCAGAACAGCAAATAAGTCATATTTTCATCACATACTTTGCTTATCTATATATACTTTGCTTATCTCTGTATAATCAGTCCCATGGGGCATTTAAATTGGTTGGTCCAGTTGAAATGGGATTGTTTGAAATGAATGTATTTCTAGATATTATATTTCATAGTTTAAAAATATGGAAATGAAATAAAACTCAAGTTCAATTTCTTAGAAGAAAATTGGACTGTGATTTGAATCTACAGGACAGAGAACTCAGATGTATTATCGATTTACTACCACCAAATGTATGATTATTTATTTATTTATTTATTTCTGTGCTGCTTCAGGACTTTATTGGAAGTTAACAAAGTTTTGATTACTCAATTTTGCTATTTGAACTGAGAAAGAATAAGTAGTATTGATGGTTGAGAAAGGTCGCTATTTAATAACAATACAGGAAGTATGAATGCTTATCTGCACTTATTTTCTTCCTACTGTAATGCAATGAACATAACAAAAATTCTTAATGGTTTAAGACCAGAAAAAAAAAATAACTCTATTCATTTTTTTAATGCCATGTAACAAATGATCACAAACTTACTGATTAAAGTCAGTGTAAATTTATTATCTCACAGTTTCTGTGAATTAGGAATCTAAGCCTAGGCTAACTAGGTCCTCTGCTCAAGGTTTTCACTAAGCTGAAATCAACTTGTCAGCCAGGTTTGTGATCTCAGTTAATGCTTGAGATTCTCTTCCAAGTTCACTGGCTGTTGGCAGAATTCAGTTCCTTGGAGCTGTAGAACTGAGGTCCTCAACTCCTAAAGGTTTCTGGTGGTTCCCTGTCTAGTGACAGGGATTCTCTTTTAGAAGCTCTGCTTCTGTCCCTGATCTCTAGACTCTCTTTTAGTGGGCTCATCTGATTAGGTAAGGACCACCAGGATAATCCCTCTTTTGAATAAACTAAAGTCATCTAAGGACTTTAATTACATCTTCAAAAATCTCTTCATCTTTGCCTTATAAACTAATCATGGGCATGATATCCCGTCATTTTCACTGGGCCCACCCACACTCAAGGGGAAAGGAGAATTCTACCTAACAGGGGAAATTTCCCCAGGATTACTGCCACCTGCATCATTTTAAAATACTAATAGATACAGAGAATACAATTGGGAGAGAATTATACAGTAATTGATATGCCTCCAATAAATTGGTTGATATTAAAAATAAATTTTTAGTAAAGTATAACTTCAGAAATATAAAAAAAAACAGTGCAACATGCATTTTACATTTTTGGTATAAAAATCAAAATATGACAATATTTTTATGAACAGGTATTTATGTGTTGTATCATATTTACATGCCTATTTTAAATTAGCAAAACTACTGGTGAATTTAATTTTTAGGCTCAGCAGTAAGACCACTCTTTTTTGTTGTTGTTGAGGCAGGGTCTTGCTCTGTTGCCCGGACTGGAATGCAGTGAGATGATCTCCGCTCACTGCAACCTCTGCTTCCCTGGTTCAAGTGATCCTCCCACCTTAGCCTCCAGAGTAGCTGGGACTACAGGCAAATGCCGCCATACCTGTTTAAGTTTTTCTTTTTTTTGTTGTAGAGACAGGTTTCACCATGCTACTCAAGCTAGTCTCAAACTCCTGGGCTCAAGTGAACTGTCCACCTTGGCCTCTAAAAGTAGATTGTTCTCATGTTTTCCTTTCATTGTAGAGTAAAACAAAAATTGTTTCATACGAATAAACTTTCAGAATAGGAAGGAATAGAGTTAACTGAAATTTACAATGGTCTGGAATTAAGCTGCTCCCAAATTCATTAATTGTTTCACCTTTGGCTGGTTACCTCCCATTTATTGAAAATCAGAGAAAGTTCAGGTATGGTGGCTTACGCCTGTAATCGCAGCAATTTAGGGGGCTGAGGAGGGTGGATCACAAGGTCAGGAGTTCAAAACTAGACTGGCCAACATGGTAAAACCCCATTTCTACTAAAAAAAAGTACAAAAAATTACCCCTCACCCCGGGTGCAGTGGTGGGTGCCTGTAATCCCAGCTACTCAGGAGACTGAGGCAGGAAAATTGCTTGAATTGAATCTGGGAGGCAGAGATTGCACTAAGTTGAGACTGTGCCACTGCACTCCAGCCTGGGCAACAGAGCGAGACGTCCCAACAAATAAAAGGAAATCAGAGGATGTAACATTGCATGCTCTATTTAAAATATTCTAACTTCTGTAATTTTTTAAAAATGGAGTATTAGAACCATAAGACTTCATACTTAAAATACTTAAGACCTTGGATAAAAAAAATAAGTTTATTAAGTAAATATAAAATATACAACAATAAAACTCACAAATGTTGAAATGATAAAAGGATACATATACATAACACAGATTAACAATAATAATAAAATAGATTATATGTATATGTATATATAATTATGATATTTAGAATTGTTCCCTTGAATCCATACACAAATAGAGCATCAGGGGCTTTTGTTTATGAATTGTATGTAACATTTAACTTCCAGTTTGTTTATTTCTTTAAGACCTATTAACAAACAATTAAAAAAATAACAAGATTCATCTTTTCTTAAGTATATCTACAGTAACTTTAGAAAAAATATATTTCTAGCACTTTTTATATCTATTTACTCTTACGACTTTTTGTGTTTTGGGAGTGACTTTTAACATTTCTATTGAATCAAATGTATAAAAGAGTTTGGAAAGGCTGGCTGTAGGAAATTATTTACATGCTGTACCAGATTAACAAGTACAATTTAGAAAAGTCTTCCCCAGGTACATAACCCTTTTTCAGTAGTGTTTATTGAAATGAATATTAATTTGTAGAATGCTACATAATACTGTCTGAACACAGACTTTGGAGTCAGACAGAACTTAAAGGCTCAGGCATTTGCCAAATGCATGACCTTGGCTTATTATTTCATCTTTTGGAAGATCAGTTTGTCTCTAAAGTAATATAATATAGAAATGATATATGAAAAATGATCAGCATGTTACCAGACACAAATTATTTTCTGAGCAAGTGTGTTTAATATTGTCATTATTAGAATATAAGCATCCTATATTTTCTGACAATATCAAAATGAAATTCTTGACTAATTTTACCCTTGCCTCATGAAGCATTGGAAGAGATTGTAACAATGGTGTAAACAAAACAACACAAGAGTTCATGTTTGGCATAAGATGCTCTTGGTTAAACAGATGAAAGGTCTGTGTTGTTTAACTATCTGCATGTCAGTCCCATATTGATAATGTACATTGTTTCTGTGATTTGGAAAACCTGGGCATCATTTCAAAGCTTCATGTTAAGAGCTGGAAGGAAAATTATATTATGTCAACATAACCTACTCCTGATTCATTTTCCTTTAATTTTAGTAGTACTTGTGTTTTTTCTTATAAGCTTAAGGAAAGATAACAAAAGAGGTACATGTAATTGAGGTTTTGAGATCATTTAAGAATTCATCACTTCAAATTAAAAAAAAATTCCTTTATCCAAGATAGAGATAACCTATAATTGCTAGATGTACTCTGGGAGATGTTGACATTCTACCTGCCACATTTTATCAAACATGGTAAGTCATTAGCAAAGACAAATGCCTGCCCTATCTCCTGAACTAAGTACTGATCTCACTTTGCCTGTCTTTTGCCAACCACTTGATATTCACATGGGAAATCAATGATCACAGTGCCAAAATTTCCTTTATTTAACAAACAAAAAAAAAGCAACCCTCAACTAGAGCTTCTGAAATCCACATACTGTGACTGGGTTCCAAAACCAATACACTGGGACACTCAGAATTCCTTTGACTCCACCATACTGGATTCTTAATAGCTATTTTATATTTACTCAAAGACAGAATGAAAAAAAAAATACTGTCTCTTTGTGAATTGAGACTGCTATATCTCACCTAGAGAAACAAATATATTATTGATATATGACTAGGAGAATAAACTGATTAGCTCATTGATTCAGTCAATATGTCATTATTGAGAACATTACAGTAACATTCTTTTTACACAAGTTCTAAAGAAAACTGGGGAACAAAATAAATGGTCCATAGTCTTTGAAACACTTAAAATTTTGTTCATAAATTTATAATCAAAGGTTTATAGAAAACATTATTTTAAATTCATGCCCATTATCCAAATTATCCTAATGTTTCTTTGATTGCATTCCTGTTCCTTCACTCTTCAGGCTTAATTCTTTGCACTTTCCAGTTATGTGACCTTAGTCAATTCATTAAGCTATTCAAGCTTCAGTTTTCTCATTTGTAAAGCAGACATAATAATAGTACTTAATAATTTTCCTTTGGAAGAAAAATATGATAGCAAAACACTACTCTCTGGTTGTGAGAGAAAGCTAAACAAGCTCTAGCAATCAAACTAATAATTACAGTTGTCTGAATAATAGTAATCACAATAATAATAAAATTACAGTAATCATTTTTATGTTGGTTGTTCATGATTGAATGTCACCATATTACTGACATTTTAGAGCCAAGATAAAAATGTATTTATATCCATAGAACAACAGAATATTGCTGTTAGGTTAAATACAAAAATCAGGTTACTGTAATACCAATTTTGCACAGATTCTGATATTGAGAATGACTATGCTACCTATCAATTGGTGACTGGAAACCTAGTTCTTTTCTGCATCACTCTGTGTTATAATTACACCTAGCATTTATTGTGCACTTACTAGGTCTAAGTAATGGAATAAAAAAAACAGCAATTTAATTTTAATTTAATTTAATGTATTTTTACAGCAATCCTCTGATGGGTATATATTACTGCTACTGTCTCTATTACTATATGTGAGGAAACTGAGCTTCGTCTGCTCTGAGTAACAGAGCCTGGGTATGTACATGGGTAATCTGACTGCAGAACCCAAATATATAACCACCCTACCAGGTGTATAAATTTGTACATATGTTTCTCTGTATGTGTTTAATTATGGAAATGGAATATATGAGTTAAATACATATGTGGCAATTTTTACAGAATTTCATTGCCATTAATTTACCTCTCTTCCTTAGGCTTCAAAGAGCATATATTCTAACGTTTTTAAAACTTTTACAGTATTTATTTACAATGATGACTCAGAATAATGAGAAATTAGTGACTCAGAAAAGGAATTCAGAAATAATCTGGGTTCAGATGACCTTGAGGTTAACATTTTTAAAACAAGAAGCAAAATAAAATTGATCTAAATAAATAAATCTGGTATATTATTTAGTAGGAAGAAGTTAATATTCTTTAACAACAAGAGGAAGAAAAAGGTGAATAAATGATACAGACATGGAATTGGGAAAAATGACTCCTTCTATATAACAAGATAAATTTGTTTTTGAGACAGAGTCTCGCTCTGTTGCTCAGGCTGGAGTGTAGTGGCGTGATCTCAGCTCACTGCAACCTCTACTTCTCTGCTTCCTGGGTTCAAGCAATTCTCCTGCCTCAACCTCCAGAGTGGCTGGCATTACAGGCACGTGACAGCATGCCTAGCTAATTTTTGTATTTTGTATTCATAGAGACGGTGTTTCACTATGTTGGCCAAGCTGATCTCGAACTCCTGACTTCAGGTGATCTGCCTGCCTTGGCCTCCCAAAGTGCTGGGATTACAGCTGTGAGCCACTACACCCAGCCAACATTTTTAAAAGGATGTAATATGTAAGAGTTCAGTGTCAAACAGTCCCATATATATTCCTTAAATATACTATGAACCTATATGTCAATTTTCAATACCAAAGATTGGGAGACAATTCTCCATGAGGCTCATGAGCTTCTGGATGTCTTGTGAGAAGGGCTGAATTTCTTTGTTCCAGAATTTCTTTTCAGGGCTATTTTTGTAGCAAAACGTCTTGGAAGCCAGAGATAAATGGTACCTCTCTCTGAAACAAAGAGCAAGCAGGGCTTACTATCCAGTGTAAAAGACTCAGGTTCCTGAAGTGCAGAGTTCCTTTCCTGTAACAACATCCACTGCATGTGCAGGTGTTACCTGTCTCTTTCTCTATCACCTTATGGATTGGACTCAAAGAATAGATGCCAAATATGCTGATACTTATGCTGCTTACTGTGTTGAGAGAAATAGACATTTGCCCATGACCCAAGAACCTGTCTTTTGCCAGTGTATAGTTAGGGTTCTCCAGAGAAACAGAGCCAAGAGGATATCTATAGATGTATAGAAAGAGATGCATTATGAGGGATTGGCTCACAGGATTATAGAGGCTGAGAAGTTTGCAAACCGAAGGCCTAGGAAAGCCAACAGTGTAGTTCTAATAGCCCATTTGCCTGAGAACTAGGAGATTGAATGTTGTAAGGCCCAGTCTGAGTCTGAAGGCCCAAGAACCAGAATCACCAACGCCCAAGAGCAAGAGGAGATGGATGTCCTAGCTCAAGAAGACAGACCAAATTCACCCAAAGGTGAGGCGTAGAGATCGCTTACCACGAGGGAATGTATCCAAGTCAAGCAACAAAGTAAGTGGTGCAAGTTACGAGTCACATGGCACCAGAATATGTTGGCGGCGGTGAATCTATAGGGTCTCTAGAAACCTCAGTTGTTGCTTCCTCAGAAGAAAGACTTGAACTGAGGGTCAGAAGGCAGAAGTACCGTCAGGCAAGTTTTAGAGCAGGAGTGATAGTTTATTAAAAGCTTTAGGGCAGGAACAAAAGGAAGGAAAGTACACCTGGAAGAGGCCAAGCGGGTGACTAGAAAGACAAATGCACAGTTTGAGCTTCAGATTTTGGGTTTTACATGCTGGCATGCTTCTGGGGTGTTGCATCTCTTCTCTCCTGATTTTCTCCTTGGGGCGAGCTGTCAAAATGCGCAGCGGCCTGCCGGCCCTTGGGAGGTGAGCATGCGCAGTGTGTTTGCTGACGTTGTACGCATGCTCACGTGAGGCCTTCCCTGCCTAGCGACTGAATGCCTCCAGGAGGTCATATACCAGTAGATTCCGCCATTTTGCCTCTTAGTGCGCATGCTCAAGTCCACTCACGCAACTCCCGAGATCTTGTTAGTATGTGTATTTTTCAGCATTTCTGTACTCTATCTTAGTATGTGTATTAGCGACTCAAATAAGTCACCACAACAATATTTCATAATTTAGGGAAGCTGCACTTATTCAGACTCCAGGCACCGATTCTTGGTAGTTTTACAAAGTTTGCGTTTGTAAAATCTATTAAGAAACTTTTCTAGGCAAATCGATAAAACAGAGATAGCAGTTATCTATTTCAGAACCTAAATTCAAAATGCATTGTAAAAGTCTTTTAACAGTACTTATGTATAAAATAATTAAAGCATTTTGTATTGCCCATATATGGTCTATAAATACAATTTTAGGAAGCTTTGCACATTCACACATAACAGTTAATGATAGTATATATCAAGATTCTCAAAATATGTCATTAAATTCATTATAATTATTCCATAAAACATATATTTGATTATTCTAATATATTATAAATATTGGTTGAATTGCCCTTTAATTGTTTTTAATTAGAGACACTTTTTGGCAACATTCAATCATTACAGTTTTTATCTATTGTTAAATCCATTTTTGAAGCCAAAACTGTCATTTAATGAGTACCTTCTCTATTCCAGAGGGTACTAGGCACTAGAATTACAAAGATGACTAAAATAATTATCATTTTTTCCATATAACACAATTCTAAGATAAATATGCCAAATATGATATCTCATTATAACTTTATAAAAATTACAGCAGGATTGAAAAACTGGTATAAAAGTATATCCAAGAGAATGACTCATTTTCT
Source organism: Plecturocebus donacophilus (assembly GCA_004027715.1). Lineage (NCBI taxonomy): Eukaryota > Metazoa > Chordata > Mammalia > Primates > Pitheciidae > Plecturocebus > Plecturocebus donacophilus. The sequence goes on along the minus strand of PVKP010016168.1, from coordinate 30,891 downwards.
ATGGATAAGTCTATGAAGATGGAAATAATGTAGAATCCTAGAGAAGTAATTATATCTTTGAAGGTTGTTTAGGAAATCAAGCCAAGAGAAGTTTGACAGGTTTAAGGTTGAGAGAGGCTTCACGACAGAAGAAACAAAAAACACAGGCTTAAAATAATAACAGTGGTAAGAATACCTAATGGATGAGAAAGTCTCTGGCATAGCAAGACTGGAGTTTTTCCATGTAAATTTAGAAAATAGGGAGGTAAAGATTAATAGGGGACATATTTTAAAGGGTATTATACTTCAAGTGCTGAGGGTATTTGGATAGTTTTCTGCAATAGTTGAAGCCACTGAAGATAATTGGATAGGGAATTATATGTATTGATTTTTGTGTTTTAGAAAAAAGTTTATAAAGCTACATGAAGTTTGGATCAGAAGGAGAAAATATGAGAGATATAAATTTATTACAATTTTTCATGTATCTCATTTTAAAGTGCTCTTGGCATTTTATTTTTATGTTTAAGATTGCTTTTCTTTAAAATCTTTAATAAAGTAGTTATTAAAGACTTTTATAACATGAAATTTATTTTTATAAAATAAAAATCTATCTTAACCTACAACTAGTATCTTCCAAAATGTATAATTAGACCAACACAAGTGTTTACATTATCATCATTATGATCTAGAGTTGTTTTGGAAGTAACATCCAATATAATCAGACAAGAAAAAAATTAAATGCATAACAATTATTTATAAAAGAAAAATTACTATAATTATTTGCAGATGATATCATAGGATACATGGAAATCCCTAAAATAATTAACTGAAAAAAAATAACACTAAAACATATTAAAGAACTTAGAGGATTCAAACAATTGTAAAGGAATATGATATTTTTAACATTATCAGGATATCATCTCTGAGTTAAGTTCCAAAGGTAACATGAGTTCAATAAATATAATATCATTATATTTTTATTTTGAACATATTCATTCTAAAATTTGCTTTAAGAAATAAGTGAGCAAGATTGTCAAGGGAAATGAGGAAAATTAAAAAAAGGTGTAATGTAGTGGGACTAACTCTACAAATGCTAAAATAAGTTATAAACTATCAGTCACTAAAATCATGATTTAATCTGCTCAATCAGAGCAGGTGTCCAGAAATAGATGCTCATACTTCCAAGAACTGATTGTGGAAAAAAGATTTTTGAATTACTTATTTGTATAACTGTGTAGCCATCTGGAAAAACAGTTGAATACAAATCTGTCTTATGAATACACATAATTGGAATATGAATGTACATATTCCATAATGTATATTAAAATGAGTTTGGATTTCCCAATCTAAATTTACAAATAATTAAAAAACATAGCACTCAATAAAATTGAGCAGAAGATATGAACGTACTGGCAGAGGAATATCAGTAGCTATAAAGCACTGTTATAGAAAGTCAACTTCTCTCAAGAAAAATGCACATTCAAACTACATTTATGATCCATTTTTCACCTACCTTATTTGCAAATATCAAAAATTTGGCAATATATTGCTTTGGCTAACTTGTGGGGAAAACTAATTTTCTTATATTACTGGTAGGAATTTAAATGGGTATATTCTCCACTGAGGGAAATTTGACAATATGTATCAAAATTATAAATACACATGTCCTGCATGTAGTAATTCCGATATAATAGTGTATGTGTGAAATAGGGGGTTTACAAACTTATTTTTTTCAGCATTATTTCTAATGGTAACAAGCTAGGAGAAAGGAATCCAAAAGATCTAAATGCTCATCAGTAAGTGACTAATTAAATCATAGTACAGCCACTCAATGGAATAAGAATGAAGTTCTGAGCAAAACTTGTATGGTGCCTAACTGATGCAAGTGTCTAACAGTGTAGGAAGAGCATTTCCATCTAAGTAAGAAAAAGTGACTTATTTGTATACATACAGAATATTCCTGGGAAGATGCACAAGGTATTAGTAATGTCAACTGCCTTAAAGGAAAGGAACAGGGTACCTGGAGGCAAAGAAAAGAGCAAGACTTTCTAATTAATTATTTCATACATTTTTTTTCAGATTTTAACTGTTAATGTATTTCTTAGTCAAATTAATTGCTAAATATAGTTATAAATAATAAACATGGGATAGGCATTCCCATTTTTAAAGTGATGAGTAGTTCTTTTCACCTTTGGAAGTCTGAATTACCTAGATGTATATATGTTGGTGTCATTGGTGGGGTGGTTGCGGTATGAAGGTATGAAAATATATGTTGTAATCTCCTTCTCAGGGTTGTTCACTAGAGTTAAAGGTCCTATTGCAGTCATTTTTGAGTCCCTGCAACATTAGTATAATGTTTGCATCATGCATGGCACTCAACATCATACGTTGAAGAACTACAGAGGCAGCAAATTTAATAACTAGCAAACAGTAAAGAGCCACTGTTCTCACAAAGGTGTCTTGCCAAGGAGTCCAGGATGTCATTAAAACTCCCACTAAGAATTATGTAAAATAGTTTGCATATAAATTGTAGACTTAGTGGTAGCAAATGGATTACCGCTCACAAGTTCAAATTTTAGTATCCTTCAACAGTTCTAATCACCTGGAAAAGACCTTGAGTTCAACTATTCAAATTACATGGGTGAGTAGCGTGCTGGATAATATCTGAGATATACTTGACAAGAAACAATTGCAAGGGAAAATGAAAATAAAATAATAAAATATAAATAGAATCTTCTAAAATGTGATAAGCTTTTACCCATTAAAAAACTTATAATGGGAGCAGTTAATCTTTATCTGAGAAATCATGTATTCCCTTATGATATTAAGGAGTTAAAGATTTGAGCTCCTGCCTAGAGAAAAATATAAAAAATCTCTCTAAAGTAGAGCTTACTCCTTGTGAATAAAGTCTATTCCTTTAAGACAAGATACAGTGTCTTTCGTTATTATATGCCTTTTAAGTACTGTAAATTGGATTTTTTCTTTTAGTATTTCAGGCTTACATCGTATATTTTAGGATTCTACATCCTTCAATAATGTAAGCCATTTTCTCTAATTTTTAAAATTCTTGAGAATTTGATTCACTCTTCCATTAATATCAATAATACCTCCTTAGGTCAAAGAAGTTCTTTTGTAAAGAATATATATGACTGAGTAGATTTTAAACTTGGGATTTGGAAATCCAAACTTACCAGAAGGTTGCTTTTCAGAAACTTGCAAGACTATGTAGCCTTTAAAATATTTTCTTAACATTTTGTGAAACTATATCTACCATATCACTTTGCTTTAAAATAGTGATATCTTAAACCCTGAATAGTCTGGTTTTCTATGGCCTGTGATATAATAATAGGTGTAAATATAGGTATAGCAAAATAGAGGTAGAAATGTCCCTGGGCTCTCTGGAAGACAGCTCTTCTGTCAGCCTTGGACCAACCCAGTTCTCCCCTTTTCTTGCTTGTAATTCTTAAGAATACTGTAGGATGTCCTGAGAATACCATATTCTGAGACAGGGAGAGGCTCTCTGAAACAGCGCATGCCTTGTTTCTGTTCCTCCTAGGGAATGTCACATCTTGGGGAAACAGCTTGGTCTTTGTTCCTTTCTCCCATAGAAGCAGGATGTTTTTCAAGGCTGTGCCCAGTGTGTCACATGGTCCCTGTGGTATACAATCTGGGGTGGGCTGCCTTGTGGGATCCTTCAGCTGTGGTGCAAGGTGGAGCATGTGCAGTCAGGACATCATCCATCTTGGGCAGTAATGGGCACAGTGATGGTGATTGGCATAGTGACGGTCTTTACTATTTTCCACACAGTGGTAGCCATCTTTTGGGATTGGTGGTTAGCAAACCTGCTTTGTATGCTCCCACTATATGTGTACAGAATGATGGAAAGGCATATCCAGGAAATTTTTTATGTTTGTCGCAAAGCTACATTTTTAGGAAAGAGGCTTCAAAATCTATTCCACCATCTAATCTCCTACCTGTGCCACTTTTTCTTAAAATTCATCTTGCAGTGCTTCCTTTAAAGAGATGCAGACCACTTCTTCCTTGGCTCAGGGTAAGTCAGCTAGAGCATGTCGCATCTGAAAATGATCAGAATTCTTTCCAAGCAAGGACCTTATTTAGCATCAAGCCAAAGAAACCAAAAGATATTTCTTAGAAGTGACTCCTCTAAGGTTGCCATCCTGAGGATGGCTGTGGAAAATTTGCAGTTGCTTTAAATAAGACCATTTTGCACAGCAGAGTTAGGAGGAATAGATTTTCTTCTGTGAGGCTAGAAGTATATTCCTTTTCCACCTTATGTTTCTGCATGACTGTTGTGAGCATCATTGCCATGTTATTTCCTTGTGTCTCTTGCTTGTGATCCTAGGGAATTTGTCCCTCTGGATTGATAGGAAGTGATACACTGTTATATGTTGAAGGACAGGTGGCATAAGTTAGAACTTTACCAAAGTTAAATTATGGATTTAATAATTTAGAATCCAACCTTGCCATGTGGAACTGTGATATAAAACAAAATACATGGATTTATATTGCTGGATTTATATCACTTTGGAAACTGATCTGCCCTTTTTGCGTTTTAAAATATTGAGGGGAACATCCTTCATCCTCCTCTATGCGACAACCCATAGTTCATTTTAGATTTTACTCTCAACTATATCTTAATATACACACATTACACACACCCCATATACATTCTTTATATATGTATATGCATATATATAAGTATATATTTGTATGTAATGAGGAGGAACTTTTAGAATATATATAAAAATACAATGTATGTATTCACTGACTTTAAAACATACATCAAACACAAACAAATCTAAATACAAACTTCAGATCAAGTCAAGATAACCCCCAAAATGAAAAAAAAAAATAGCGTTTTTCTTTTTCTTCGAACCCCCAAAGAATTAAAGAACAACTGCTGTGTTCAGTGCACTTTTCTGTTTTTTATAAAATGCTTTACAAAAAGCCAAGGCCCAAAGAAGAAAATTGTTTGATTTTATTTGAATGATTGTCCTGTGGGGAGCAAAGTCTTCTTCACACCCAGAGATTCAGAAATCTGTCAGCTTCAGAAAACTCCTGAGGGTTGAGTCCAGAGATGCAAAACCTCTGAAGGCTGCCAGAGTCCACCCCTCCTTGAAGTGTAAATAATAATTATTCTCTGCATCACCCTCTTAAAGTTTTTCCCAATATTTTTTCTTCAGCTTTCATAATTGTGTTGCCCTTAGCTACTTTAAGAATACATGCTCCTGTGCAAACCACTCTGCTCTATTCATCCTAGGAATGGTAGGATTAAAACATTTTGAGACTTGAAAATCTTTATCTATAGTAGTGCTTAGAAACTTAGTAGTGCTTAGAAATTCTTTTATATTAAAACACATATATTCAGTGACGTCACTTAATGACAGAGATATAGTCTGAGAACTCTGTCATTAGGGAGTTTCATCATTGTGTAAACGTAAGGTGTACTTACACAAACTAACTAGAAGTTATAGACTACAATACATCTATGATATATAGGGTATCTTATTGCTCCTAGGCTATAAAGCTGTACAGCATGTTACTGTACCGATTACTGGAGGCAATTGTAATACATGGTAAGTATTTGTATATCAAACATATCTAAATATAGAAAGGGTACAGTAAAATTAGGTATTAAAACCTTATGGGACCACCGCCATACATGCAATTCATTGTTGACTAAAATTTTCTTATGTGGAAATAGATATATATATATATATATATATATATAAATTGTTGTCTCTTCAGATTCTCTGGGAACCATACTACTTATTGGAACAGCTACCAGAAGTCTACTCTAAAATGGTTAGATTAAAAATAGAGCAGCTCTGAGAAAAAAAAAAAGAGATTGAGGAATTATAATACAGAAAAAAGAGAAAAAAGAAAACAGAATTGAAATGTCATGATGTAGTTCTTCTAAAAAAATTAATAATAATAAAATGGTCAAACTACTAAAAAATATTTAACAAACAAGCTATCACAAAATTAGAAATGTGAAAGAAAATACTACCTGTGCATTACCGTACACTTTCCTCTTTAGTAATCTGACAACAGCTGTGATTCTGCTTCCTTCTACTCATTTTAGACTTGCTATGTTTGACAGAAGATAAATATAAAACAAATAAACTTATCAAAGTCTCAGAAGTATATATACATAACAATCTCTTTTAAAAAATCTTCTCTATGTATCTTCCTATAATTGCATATATTTATGTAAAATATAGTTATTGAATAAAATCATACATCTTTTAAAAAGAAACATTTCATAAATTATAGTTGTCAAACAAAGTTACATTTAACATTAAAATATAGTTTTGATTTCTGTGCAGATACTGAAGAATCCCCAGGAGAATAAATATAGCAAAATGAATACTCTAACTCTCTGATCTCAAACTTACACAATTTTCTTCTCCTAATTAATCTTATCTTTTTAACCAAGAAACTTGAGTTCTTTCTCTATTAGTTACTTAGTGCCCAGTATATGAACTACCTCAGATTCTTACTTAGTACCCTTAGATTTTTTTTCGGAGACATCAGAGTCAGTATCCTGGTTTAAATCGTATGTCCCCTATTAAGAACTGGGTATGAATCAGACTAGTGACAGAATGGCATACTCATGAGAAAATTCATAAAAAAGCAGGATAATACAGAAATGAGAAGTAGATATTTTTGGAAAATAATTTTCAATGGATTTCTCTCTGCACCTCCTGCAAGCTGAGCACCAACTCCCTGATATTCCAGGGCATCTCTTCAATGATGTTGGTATAGTGGTCAGTCTTGGATTCTAGAGTGTCTTCCTCTGAAGTAGGGTAAAAAGATATAGTAAAATAAAGTCAGTAAAATAAAAAAAGAGTCCTTTTCCAGAGCAAAAGTTAAGCAGGTTGTCTTAATTATCCATTATAAAGCATCAAGTTCCACAGGTCTGGATTTTCTCAGTAGAGACACAGACCCACTATACATACAGCATCCAACTAGGTTCTTCCATATTACCCATGTGGGACTTGGAGGCAAAGGATCTGACACAAAGGTGAAACTTATGATGTTTGCTGTGCAATAAATAATAAAGTAATTGATCTCTGACTCACGAGTATTGCACTTTGTGCCAGCATCCATGAAAATGTGACACAAGAGGCGACATTTCTCAGAGCCTTCACAGTTATGGACAGGTATCTCACCAAACTTATTTTCTTAACTTTTATTTTAAGTTTAGGAGAACATGTGGAGGTTTGCCATTTAGGTAAACTCATGACTTGGGGGGTTGTTGTACAGATTATTTCATAACTCATGTATTAATCCTAGCACTAACTAGTTATTCTTCCTGATCCTCTCCCTCCTCCAACCCACTACCCTCTTGTAGGCTCCAGTGTCTATTGTTCTGCTCTATGTGTCCTTGTGTTCTCATCATTTAGCTTTGACTTGTAAGTGAAAACATGTAGTACTTGGTTTTATATTCCTGCAATAGTTTTCTAAAAATGATGGCTTCCAACTCTACCCATGTTCCTGCAAAGGACATGATCTCATTCTTTTTTATGACTGCATAGTGTTCCATGGTGTGCATGAACCACATTTTCTTTATCCAGTCTACCATTGATGGGCATTTGGGTTGATTTCATGTCTTTGCTATTGTGAATTGCATTGTGATGAACATACATGATCCTGTGTCTTTATGACAGAACAATTTATATTCCTTTGGATATATACACAGCAATGGGGGTTGCGAGGTTGAATGGTCATTCTGCTTTTAGTTCTTTGAGGAATTACCACATTGCCTTCCACAATGATTGAACTAATCTATACTACCAGCCAAAGTGTCTAAGTGTTCCATTTTCTCTGCAATCTCACCAGAATCTGTTGTCTTTTGACATTTTAGTAATAGCCATTCTAACAGGTATGAGGTGGTATCTCATTGTGGTTTTCATTTGCACTTCTCTAATGATTAATGATGTTGTGCTTTTTTTTATATGTTTGTTGGCCACATGTATGTCTTCTTTTGAGAAATATCTGTTCATGTTCTTTACCCACTTTTCAATGGGATTGTTTTTTATTATTGTTATTATTATTATTATTTGAGATGGAGTCTCTCGTTTCCCAGGCTGGGATGTGATGGCATGACTTCAGCTGACTGCAACCTCTGCCTCCCAGGTTCAAGTAATTCTCCTGCCCCAGCCCCTGAGTAGCTGGGATTACAGGCATGTGCCACCATGCCTGGCTAATTTTGTATTTTTAGTAGAGACGAGGTTTCTCCATATTGGTCATGCTGGTCTCAAACTCCTGACCTCAAGTGATCTGCCCACCTTTTCCTCCCAAAGTGCTGGGATTATAGGCATGAGCCACTGTTCCCAGCCTGTTTATTATTTTCTTGTAAATGTATTTAAGTTCCTTAAAGACCCTGGATATTAGACCTTCATCAGATGTATAGTTTGCAAAAAGTTTCTCCTGTTCTATAGTTTGTCTGTTTACTCTATTGCTAGTTTCTTTTGCTGTGCAGAAGAGCCTTAGTTTAATTAGATCCCATTTGTCAATTTTTGCTTTTTTTGCAATTGCTTTTGGCATCTTTATCATGAAATCTTTGCCTATTCCTATGTTCAGAATGATATTTCCTAGGTTGTCTTTCAGAGTTTTTATAATACTGGGTTTTTTAGTTAAGTCTTGAATTCAACTTGAGTTGAATTTTGTATATGTTGTAAGGAAAGGGTCCAGTTTCAATCTTCTGCATATGGCTAGCCAGCTATCGCAGAACAATGTATTAAGTAGTGAATCTTTCCCCCATTGCTTGTTTCTGTCAGGTTTTTCAAAGATAAGATAGTTGTAGGCATGCAACCTTATTTCTGGATTCTCTGTTCTGTTCCATTGGTCTGTGTCTGTTTTTATACCAGCACTATACTGTTTTGATTACTGCAGCCCTGTAGTATAGTTTGAAGTCAGGTAGCTTGATACCTTCAGCTTTGTTCTTGTTTCTGAGACTTGCCTGGACTATTTGGTCTCTTTTGGTTCCATGTTAATTTAAAAATAGCTTTTTTCCCCTAGTACTATGAAAAAAGTCATTGGTTGTTTAATAGGAATCTATAGATTGCATTGAATCTATAAATTGCTTTTAGTAGTATGGCCATTTAAACGATATTGATTCTTCCTACCCATGAACATGGAATGTTTTTTCATTTATTTGTGTCATCTCTGATTTATTTGAGGAGTATTTTATAGTTCTCCTTGTAGAGATTTTTTACCTCCATAACTAGCTATATTTCTAGTTATCTTTTTTTTTTTTTTTGTGGCAATTGTGAATAGGATTGCATTCCTGATTGCTTCTCAGATTGACTGTTGTTGATGTATAGCAATGTTAGTGATTTTTAACATTGATTTTTGTATCTTGAGACTTTGTTAAAGTTGTTTATCAGCTTTAAGAAGATTTTGGACTGAGATTATGGGCTTTTCTAGATACAGAATTATGTCTGAAAACAGGGATAGGGTGACTTCCCCTCTTCCTATTTGGATACGCTTTATTTCTTTCACTTCTCTGATTGTCCTGAACAGTACGTCCAAGACTATGTTGAACAGGAAGTGTATGAGAGGCCATGTTCATCTTGTGCCAATTTTCAAGGGGGAATGCTTCCAGCTTTTGCCCATTCATTATGAAGTTTGCTGTGGGTTTGTCATAGAGAGCTCTTATTAGTTTGAGGTATGTTCCTTCAATATCAAGTTTATTGAGTTTTTAACATGAAGGATTGTTGAATTTTATAGAAAGCCCTTTCTGCATCTATTGAGATAATCATGTGGTTTTTGTCTTTAGTTCTGTTTATGTGATGAATCACATTTATTGATTTGCGTATGTTGACCAACTTGCATCCAAGGGATAAAGCCTACTTGATCACAGTGGATAAGCTTTTGAATGTGCTGCTGCATTCAGTTAGCCAGTATTTTGTTGAGGATTTTTGTACTGATGTTCATCAGGGATATTGGTCTGAAGTTTTCTTTTTTGTTGTGTCTCTGGCAAATTTTGGAGGGAGGAGTCCCTCTTTCTTAATTTTTTTCGAATAGTTCAGTAAGAATGGTACCAGCTCTTCTTTGTTCTTCTGGTAGAACTTGACTGTGAATCTGTCTGGTCACAGATTGTTTTGGTTGGTTGGTTGTTTATTACTGATTCAATTTTGGAGCTCATTATTGCTCCATATGGGGATTCAGTTTCTTCTGGTTCAGTCTTGGGAGAGAGTATGTATCCAGGAATTGACCCATTTCTTCCAGATTTTCTTGTTTTTTTTGCATAAAGATGTTCCTAATAGTCTCTGATAGTAATTTATATTTCTGTAGGGTCAGCAGTAATATCCCCTTTGCTTCTAATTGTGTTTATTTGGATGTTCTCTCTTTTCTTATTAGTCTAGCTTCTGCCTACCTACTTTACTAATTTTTTCAAAAAAGCAACTTCAGGATTTGTTGATCTTTTTGATAGTTTCTTGTGTCTCAATCGCATTCCATTCAGCTCCTATTTTGGTTATTTCTTGTCTTCTGCTAACTTTGGGATTGTTTTGCTCTTTGCTCTCTACTTCTTTTAGTTGTGATATTAGGTTGTTCAATTAAAATCTTTCTGACTTTTTGATACGGGTGTTGGGTGTAGTGCTATAAACTTTCCTCCTAACACTGCCTTAGCTATGCCCCAGATAGTCTAACATGTTCTATTTTTGCTCTAATTAGTTTCAGAGAATTTCTTGATTTCCGCCTTAATTTCATTATTTATCTCAAAATCATACAGGAGTAAGTTATTTAATTTCAATGTAATTGTTTGGTTTTGAGTGATTTTTTCAGCCTTGATTTCTAACTACATTTCACTGTGGTCTGTAGCGTGGTTATTATGATTTTGGTTCTTTTACATTTGATGAGAATTGTTTCCTGCCTGATTATGTGGTCAATTTTAGAGTGTGTGCCATTTGGCCAAGAAAACAACTTATATGCTGCTGGTTTTGGGTGGAGAATTCTGTAGATGTTTACCAAGTTCATTTGACCCAGTGTTGAGTGCAGATCTGAATCTCCTTGTCAATTTTCTGCTTCATCAATATGTCTAATATTGTCAGTGGGGTGTTGTAGTCTCCCACTATCATTGTGTGGGAGTCTAAATATCATTAAAGGTCTGTAAGAACTTGCTTTATGTATCTGCGTGCTCCTGTGTTGAGTGCATATATATTTAGAGTAGTTAGATCTTCTTATTGAATTTAATCCTTTATCATTATGTAATACTCTTCTTTGTCTTTTTTGATCATTCTTGTTATAAGTCTGTTTGCCTGAAATTAGAATTGTAACCCTTGCTTTTTTCTTTTTTTCATTTGCTTGTAGATTTCTCAACATCCCTTTATTTTGAGCCCATGGATTACATAGCATGTGTGATGTTTCTCTTGAAGACAGTATCGAGATGGGTCTTTTTCTTCATCTAGCTTGCCACTCTGTGCCTTTTAATTGGAGAATTTAGACCATTTACATTCAAAGTTACTATGATACGTGTGGGTTTTATCCTGTCATCAAGATATTAGCTAATTATTATGCAGAGTTGTTTATGTGATTGCTTTATAGTGTCACTGGTCTGTGTACTTAAGTGTGATTTTTTTCGTAGGGTCTGGTAATGGTCTTTCCTATCCATGTTTAGTGCTTCCTTCAGGAGCTCTTATAAGGCAGATAGTGTTAGCAATTCCCTCAGCATTTGCTTGTCTGAAAATGATCTTATCACTCCTTTGCTTTATGAAGCTTCCTTTGGCCACATATGAAATTCTGGGTTGGACTTTCTTTCCTTTAAAAATATTGAATATTGACCCCTAATTTCTTCTGGCTTGTAGGGTTTCTGCCGAGAGGTTTGCTGTTATTTGATGGGCTTCCCTTTATAGATGACCTGATCTTTCTTTCTAGCTGCCTTTCCTATTTTTTCTTTCATTTTGACCTTGGAAAATTTGATGATTATCTGTCTTGGGAATGATCTTCACATGAACTCTCTTACTGGCATTCTCTTCGTTTCCCGAATTTGAATGTTGGCTTCTCTACTTGAGTTGCAAAAGTTCTTGTGGATAATATACTGAAATATGTTTTCCAAGTTGTTTCCATTCTCCCCATGTCTTTCAGGGACACCAATGAGTCATAGATTTGGTCTCTTTACATAATCCCATATTGCTTGTAGGTTTTGTTAATCCTTTATTATTCTTTCTTCTCTATTTTTGTCTGACTGTCTTATTTCAGAAAGCCAGTCTTAAAGCTCTAATATTCTTTCTTCTGTTTGATCTATTATGTGATTAATATTTGTGATAGCATCATGAACTTCTTGTAGTGTGATTTTTAGCTCTTTGAGTTCTCTTCCATACTGACAATGTTGTCTGTCGGCTCCTGAATTGTTTCATTGTGATTCTTAGCTTCCTTGGATTGGGTTTTAATGTACGTCTGAATGTCAATGATCTTCATGCCTATCCATATTCTGAATTTTATTTCTGTCATTTCAGCCATTTCAGAATGATTCAGACCCTTGCTGGAGAGATGGGGCAGTTAGTTGGAGATAAGAAGGCAGCATGGCTTTTTACATTGTCAGGGCTCTTGTGTTGCTATTTTCTCATCTCTGTGGACAGATGTTCCTCCATTCTTTGAAGCTGCTGACTTTTGGATGGGTTGTTTTTTCTTTTATCCTATTTTATGACCTTGAGGGTTTGATTGTGGTAAAAGGTGAGTTCAGCCAACTGGCTTTGTTTCTGGAAGATTTTTGGGAGCCACCACACAGTTGCCAACTCCTCGATTGCATGCTCTAACTTTGGGTGACTTATACTGGGCCCCAACTTTGTTATCTGGCTTCTTGTGGTTAGTAATCCACTGTGCTAGGGAGTCAGGGTGCTCCGGATAGGCTGGTCACTACATTCCAACAGGTGTTGTCAGTCAAAGCATTTTGTAGTGCGGTGACAGCTGGACCCCTCCTTGTTAGCACGTGCAGTGACATCAGCAGCCACAGCAGCAGTGTGTCACAGTGCATGCTCATTGGCTCTGCGAGGGTGCCTGCCTCCCTGCAGTGGCAGAGGCAGCATGACCCTGGTGGTGAAGGTTCCCACTGGCAACGATGCATATGGTCATGCAGGTGGTTGTGTTATAAGAAGGGCAGGATGCTGGTGGGCACAGATCTGTGTGCGTCCTATGTGTGATTCACACAGATGGGGGGTGGCCGCATAGGGTGAGGGAGGACCCAGGTGGCCTGATGTGTGGCTGCAGGAGCTGGTCTGTTGAAGTTCTCTGCTGGTCAAGCATGGTTCCCCCAGTGCAGGAGCTGTGATGTGGGCGACCAGGGCACCCAAGGCTGTGCTGCAAACAGGCATGGCCCAGTTGGGATACCAGAGAGGGCAGTAGACCAAGGAGTGTTCAGATCAGCCCACCCCCATCCAACGACCAACTGTGCTGCAGAGTTCAGGTTGGACAGTTCTTCTTGGGCTAAAATCTCCTTTAGGAGCAAGTGGAGCCTATGGACATCCCTTGCTGTGCTTCACTTCAGATGCTCCCACTGGGCTCTGCACTGGCTTGTATGCTGCCCCTAGCACCTCTCAAAGCACTTCTCCCTGCCAATGCAAGTGTTCACTGTGGTGGAGGAATCTTCCCCTGCCTGGATTCCAGAGGCCCATGGCGAGAGCAGGTTGCTCCTTGCCTGTTCAAGTCATCTGTTCTCTGAGAGATTTTAGGGGCCAGGAATAAGTCCTGGTGTGCAGTAGCCCCATCCTGGGTGCCTGGCTTCCTTGCACTTCAGCCCAGCTTCTGTGTCTTCCCTTTGACCACTCTCAGTGCCTTCCCTCTGAAGATCTGTTAGGAGTGTGCCAGTCATCTTGGCCCCTCGGTAGCTTTTCCACAAGCCATCTTGCCTGGCTACTAAAATTATTAAATTATTAATCACCACCAAAATTATTAAACACTCAATTCTTTAACGTCTTACTATGGAAAATAAAATATTGTAAAAATAGTTTCATAATAGTATCCTTGAGAGGATTAAATGATACGATAATTCGAAATTACTTAATCCAGTGCCTACCATATACTAAAACTAGGTAAAGATGAGATTGTATTACCTTACACTTATATATCATAAGCCAATGTGCTTTCATATAATTTAGGGTGGTATAATTAACAACAGTCTCACCCTATCAAAGCAAAAATCAAAACTTCCATCTCTCTCTACAATTTTTGTTGTTGTAACACTCTGCTAAGTTTCCTAAATTCCTCCTTGGGTAATTTTCCCATATTGCCCCAGATTTTCCTATTTATTTCACCTCAGATTAATATACATTTATTGAGCGGATCGGGAATCTCAATCATATAGTTTATGACACTGAGTGGATCAGAGAGAGAACAATTCACGCTCATATGACTTCCCCTAAATCAATTTTTAATAATTATATTTTAAAAGTCAAGGCAAAACAAAACATTTATTCACCCTTGAAAAGTACAGGAAAAAGTACACCTTGAACGGCACATACATATTCAATAATTGATTTGAAACCAAATGTCCTTATTCCTTCTGACTTTGTAGGTCCAACCAGGTCACACTAATATAAGTTCTCAAATATTGCTGGCTTGTTTTTTTGCATAATTTGAGGAAATCGATGTCTACTTCAGACTCTCTCCCAGTTGTTGCTGGTAGGCCCTAGAAGTTTTCTGGGGGGAATCAGAAAAATATCTGCTCTGGTCTGATTTCTTTGTAGAGCTGCCCTGCTGGGCAGGCCAGTGGCTGGTGTTGGTGACTGCTCTTCCTTCAGTGGCAATATCACTCCTCCCATGGTAGGTACCGTAACCTCTGAGATACTAAATTTGAGCAGATGCCAGAAGTAGAGAGTAGGGGAAAGGGGCCACTTTCTACGTCTGAATTGTATGTCAGCACATTGGCTCTGATTCAGCACTGCTTGTGTCAAAGCTTCAAAGTGTCGCTTATGAAACAGTTTGTCTTCTGCCCTTATTCCTTTCCCTGCGGTGGGCCAAGCTCAGTCCTTGGGGACCGGCTGAGGAAAGGCATTCTGTTTGTTACCATTTTCCTTCTTCTATGACACATCATCCACATCACAAACCTTTGAAAGCTTTATTCCCAACACCCATGTCATCTCAAGAAAATACAGAAATTAGAACATAATAGTTTCTTAGATTAAATTCTAATGTCTATTAATTGGTTGTTAAATTTGAGGCAGAGAGGATCATCACCTCCTTTTGATTTTCCTAATTCACTGCTTAAGGCCCATTAACTTATTTTTATTTTTATTTGCTCTGTTGCTAGGCTGGAGTGCAGTGGTGTGATCTTGGCTCACTGTAACCTCTGCCTCCCGGGTTCAAGCGATTCTCCTGCCTCAGCCTCCCTATTAGCTGGTACTACCTGTGCGTGCCACCACGCCTGGCTAATTTCTGTCTTTTTAGTAGAAACAGGCTTCACCACGTTGGCCAGGAGGATCTCAGTCTCTTGAACTTGCGCTCCTCCTGCCTCAGCCTCCCAAAGTGCTGCCATCGACTGTTTTTTCAGAACCCCATGAATTGTTCAAGTGTCCTCATTTTTTAAACAATTCAAAACTGATCATTCTAATTTCTACAGGTAAACAGAGAAAGTTTTAAAGTCTGATTAGTGCACCCCTTATATTGTTTTAATGCCCAAATATGTTGCTGTTGAGTTTGTGGTCCAGTATAAGTAGACAGGCCTTTGAACATCATGTTATCATCCTTCAGTCAAGGGACTCCTTCATCCCATCCAAAGTTGTAGCTTTTAACTACTCATACCCTTTTATTTCCTGCGAACAATCATATACGTGGGTATCAGCTGGCTCCAGGAGCATCCCCAACAAGAGGCTCCAGAACATAAATGTACTTCCTATAGAATTCACCTCCTTATCCCCCTCACCTGTATAATCTAGTGCTTTAAAAAATTTTTATGGTGTGAACTCTCAAAATCCAAAGGATTTACTTATGTCCTTTGCTTCCCAAACTTTCTAAAATAGGTTATTCTTAATGGTCTCAAGATAGTTGTTTGACAATTCTCTCCCTAGAAAAGAGGAAATAAAGACATCTTTAATATCTAATTGGGTACCTGCTGTCATGTGAATGTGGGTTATGCCTGTAATCTCAGTGCTTGGGGAGGCCAAAGGTGGGTGGATCACTTAAGGCCAGGAGTTAGACACCAGCTTGTCCAACATGGTGAAACACCATCTCTATCAAAAATACAAAAATTAGCCATGGGTGGTGTCTACTCGGGAGGCTGAGGCAGAAGAATGGCTTGAATCCAGAAGCTGGTGCTGCACTGAGTGGAGATTATGCTCCTGAACTCCAGCCTGGGTGACAGAGCAAGACTATCAAAAAAAAAAAGAAAGAAAATCAAATAAAGATTATCCAAAAAGAGATTTCTTTTTTTTTTTTTTACAGCTAGGTACATTTTTCAAATAACTAAAAATCTTTCAAAAACAACTTGAGAGATTAAAAAAATGAAGATTTATTTAAATAAACTAAATATTTCCTGTAGTTTTTCTTTAGGTTGCAAGTAGTGTTTTTATTTTCTTTCTTATTACATCTCAAAGTATTACATTTCATTTTTTATCTACTTATATACTTCACTGACATTAGAAAATAAAGGATTATTAAATGGTAATGCCTTTGAAATAACACCATGAATTGGAGAATTTCTGTGGTGACACTGATTTGTGCTTTTAGACTCAATTATATCTCTGAATACCTGGGCTGTTTCTCCTTATAGCAAAGCATCAGAGTTCACCTTTATTATGTCCATTGTAGATACAAAAAACAAACTGTTCAAACCATAACCTCAAAGAGTTGTTTGGGAAGAGCACAGGAACACTGGAAAACAGTCAAGAATAAATTTATGGGTGCCCTAAATTAAATTAACTTTTAAAGTATAAAGTAGGGGTCCTGGATTACTGTAGTAACTGGAATGGGTTTAAAAATTATTACCACAATGTAAAATAAGTTACTCTTCTGTATATTTATTATGCTTGCATTTTTATCTTACACAAATGGATAAGCCTATCTATTTTAAATAATTTGGTACCAGTTACCTTAGATAAATATTTTAAATTTTATTAAAATAACCATAATAACACAAAATAGAGGAATTCCAGCAGAAAACACAAAAGATATAGAACTGACAGTTGCCTATTGGCAGACTTTTGGACGACTTTCCATTAATTACAAGCTGGCTCAGCCTACCATATGTGGGCTTGGTGCAAGAGTGCAAATTGAGACACATGGACTATGGTAGATTGGTTGCAAAATGGCCCCAATTTTCCACTTCTTCCAAAATTCTCATCCCTGCAATGTGATTTTGTAGCTTCTCTCATCAAGTGATAGAATTTCCCTGTACACAAATCCAAGCTGACTCTGACTTGTTTTTGCTAATGCAATGGTAATAATACATAGTTCTGAAACTAGGTTTCAAGAGACCTTGCATGTCTGTGTTCTTCTTCTTCAAATGCTATTACCACCATGAAACCATGTGAGCTAGCCTCATAGAGTGAAGCTGAATCATGACAGCTGAGACCATTTTAATCCAGCTAGACCCCAGCCAACCAACTAGCTAACCACCACCAAAAGATCAGCCATCCCGGGCCCATATCCAGAGAATTTCTTAATGAACCGATAGGCTTAGGAGAAATAGATAAAGGTCAATGTTTAAGCCAATAAGTTTGGGGACATGTGTTATGCTGCAATAACTAATATATAAATATGTAAACATTTAACCATTATTAATCTAGCTAACTGTTAAAGAAAATGCTTTAACTTCTTATCATTATTATAATAATCTCATACAAATGCAGAAGACCAGGTTTAAGTTTAGAATTCTCAAACTTTTTTGTTCCAGAGCATAACTGAGAGGAAAGGGAAGAGCCTGCCTCCTGATCTTAACCCAAGCTAGTGGCCTGCTCCCATGTTTTCTTGCTACTTTCAGCTGTTTTCTTCATGAGAAACCCAATGCACAAATGTGGATACATCAAGGCACAAATGCAAGCTCTGCTGACAACTTCCCACACCTCCCTATAGCTAGGGCCACTGCTCTGTAGACCTATACATGCACAGGTGTTGTCAATCATTGGAAGGAGAACCCCAATGAAGAGATCTTACAGGCTCTGCAAAGAGGCTTGGAGCTATTTGGGCAGGGATTTATAAGAATTTAGGAATACTCAGCATGAGAATATGGGAGAGGCACTAGGTCCAGATGGGTACATGCCTTACTCTTGGAGATCCTTTATCTTATAAGAAGAAAACAGCTAGAAGACAACCAGTTTTGATGTTTTCTAAATTGCGGAACCCAGATGACAGCTCTCTTGACCAGGTCTAAGGAGGCTACTCACTACAAGGCTAAGAGAACCATACTGAAAACACAAATTTGGATGCAGTGGAAAATAGAAAGAGTAACTTATATTTATTTTCTACTGTCTGCCCCTTATTCACAAACACAAAATTTTAACACTTAGACAACTGGATAATCACGCTATAATTAAATGAGTAGAAACTTCTGTATAAATATATGTAAATAATAGCATCTATCTTAATTGTGTTGTTCAAATATCCTCTATTTTTGCTGACTTATTTTCCACTTTTCCTGTGAGACAGAGATTTGTTAAAATTCTCCATTTCAATTATAAATTTGTCAGTTTTCTTATTACTGTCAGTTTTTGTTTTATATATTTTGAGTCTAAGTATTAACTGTTAACACACTTAGAATTATTATTATATCTTCCCATGGACTGAGCATTTTATCATAACAAATATCATTCTTTAACTCTAGAACACTTTTAATTTAAGTCTATTTTGTCTGATTTTCGTATAACTGTTTTCTTTTCATTTTTGCTTTCCTGGTCAAACATTGTCCATTCTTTAATTTTCATGTTTTCTGTATTCTTTTATTTAAAGTATATCTCTTCTATTCCAAATACACCTGTACTGATTTTGTAATCCTAACAATCTACAATATATATGATTTTTAGATTTTTTCTACTTACCTTCAATTCAATTAATAATACATTTCTTTTTGAATTTATTTTTTACTCTTTGTATTTGTCCCATATATAGTACAGTATATTTCTTTTCCTTTTTTTTTAATTTTTTTCTGGATTACTTATGGATATTTCTTACTTTTTTATTAGGTTATAAGTTACCTATTCTATTACTAATATTTTAGTTATTAACATGGAAATTATAATGCACATATACAAATTGTTGGTTTTCTACTTCTAAATATTGCTAATGTCTTAATCCTTTATCTTTTGAGATATATTTATATGTGTATATTAAACATAAATATATTTAAATTTGACATGTATTTTAAACACTACATGCTGTCATTGTTTTTGTTTTATACAGCCAATATTCATGTAGATTTATCCTAATATTAACTATTTCTGTTGCACTTTATTCTTTAATTGTTAGAGTCAAGAACCTTTTCTTTCTGCTTGAAAAAATTTCTTTATCTCAGTTCTTGTTTTTATGTAAATGCATTTATTGTTATTTCATTATTGAAGGATATATTTGCTGAGTTTTGAATTTCAGGCTGAAGTTTTTATCTTCTATAACTCTGAAGATGTCATTCGAGAGTGTTCTGATATCTTCATTTTTATAGAAATCTATAGATAGTATTATTGCTATTCTTTTCAAGGTAATTTTTGAAGTAATTCCTTGGCTGCTTTTATAATGTTTTGTCTTCAGTTTTCATCAGTTTTACTATGATGTACCTAGGTTTGGTTTTGTTTTGGAAAAAAAAAAATCTGCTTGTAGAGATTCAATTGCTGACCATATCTTTGACAGCTTAGAAACATTTGGTCATTATCTCTTCAAATATTATTTCTATTTTCTTTTTTTCTTTATAACATATTAGGCCTTGTCAGTGTGCCTCTTATGTCTCTTATCCTATTTTTTATTACGTTTATTCTTCAGGTTTTAATCTGGATATTTTCTGCTATCTTATCTTTACTAACCCCTTTTGCTTCATCAAAATTGCTATTACATTTATCTAGTACTTAGTATCAATTATTATATAGGTTATGGTTCTAGAATTGTCAATAGATTATTTTAAAAATCTAAATACTAATTCCATATTAAAATTCTCTCTCTTATTCTCTATTATTTAAAATATATTATCATGGTTATTTAAACTTCATGTCTGATATCTTTAATGGGCTTGTTTCTATTTTCTACCTTTTTCCTCTTGGTTTTCTGTCTTGTTATCTCATCTGTGGTATATCTGGGTAAGTTTTACTTGCATGAAGAATATTGTGTCTAAAAAATTATCAATACAATTTTAGGTTTTGGCTGATGCGTATTGTCCTCACAGAGAAATTATTTTGTTTTGGACAGACAATTACACTGATAGAAAACGATCTTAATTTAATCAGTGTTTGAGCTAATTTAAAAAAAAAAAAACAGAATTAAAGTCTTTGTGAAGATCAGCCTATAATTGAGTTTTTCCTATTCCTGGATTTTATTCCCATGGAGAGGTAACAGTTTTTGTGCGAGACTAATAGATTTCTGTATTCCATTACTTGTAGGAGATGATAGCCCTTCAAGTTTCCTAATTTGAAACTTGGAGAATTTTCCAAAGTTTTTCTTTTTTGCCAGGTTCCGAATTCTAATTTTTGTTTTACAGCCCATTCAACTCTTAATATTTCTGCTCAACTCCTTAACCTGTTTTCCACAGGTATGAAAAATTGGCAAATGTGTCAAGGCCACAGAGGAACTGAGAAACAAGCACACAAAACATTGGGTCTCTGTTATTGTAGCTTTCTTTTCTCTTGGACCTTGATTCCTCAAATTTAGCTACAACTGTCTCTCTAATGTTCACAAATTAATGTTTCTTATATATTTTCAAGCTCTATTTTTTTTTTATTTTGCAGAAGAATTAGGCTGATTTAAGCAAAATCACCATATTTCCCCTTTTATATTTTTTTGGCAAATATTTTCTCTTTTATATTTCCCCTGTTATATGTTTTGGCAAATGTTGTTAATTGCTTATAATTTGAAGAGTTATTGTGATACATAAAATCTGCATGAAAATTAGAATATGATACATTTGCATTTTACTTCTGTTAATGTAGTATTTTGGTGTATAGGAAAGGGTTTAATTTGCTTTACATTTACACTAATTAGTTAATCTAGGTATTCCAATCTGTGAATCTTATTTTAGCCACTAAATATACATTCAGTATTATCATATTGGGTGCTAATTATAAAGAGAATATGCATTTTAATTCATGGTCATATTTTCCTCCAATTTCATTCATGGCCTCAAGTTTCTTTTTTTCATTGTCTTCTTAAACTTTAGGATTAATAGGTAATAAACTGACATTCATTGTTCCATCATTATACTTATTCTTTTTCCAATTACATATTCCAATACTATTCTCAATGTATTTTTCAAGCTGTATATGAGAACACGATATCCATGTTTTCCTGTGAATTGATGTAACCTGATTTGTTGTCTGACACATAGTCCTTTGCCATTCTTCATCTATATTTTAAGTTTTAAGTTCCCCCAACCAATGAAAAGATACAAGTAACATCCTAGAAATCTTGATCTCCCAGGGTAATTCAGTAAGTAAGACAATAATTTAGTTTTGAAAATATGGGCTCTAAACTTAAAACTCTAAAGACCAATTCAGGCAATTATCTTATAAAAAATTTTAAAAAGATGTAATAAAATATGGTGAAATATAGTTTTGTCATATATAACAGCAGTGAAAAATTACTGAATATTTAATACATATGAAAACTAATTGATTTTCAGGGAGGTACTGGTCCAAACAAATATGTTTTGTGATAATATTATGGATTTGAACAGGAAAACCTACAAGAGCAAAATATTCTCAAATAGAATTTATCAGAGTTATTTACATGTTTGACTTTCAGGATTTCAATTATTAAATTTACTTCAATTTTCAAAATATATAATAGCACTTTTCAATAATACAGGAAAAATGTAGTTAAAATACATAAATATCCTTTGTTATGTTATTTCTAAGTAGGCTATATGATATTATTTGTAGATTATTTTTGCAGATAATTTTTAGAGGTTTTCTTTTTTCAAATAGTTTTGCCAGTTTTAAAAGTTGATTATAAAAATGGTGAGATTTGTTATACAGCAAACTGAGTTGTAGTATTAGTAGGACTAAAAACACTATATTAATTTTTATTTAATATTTCTATATCTTAAGTAGTAATTCAGTTATAAAAATAAACCAAAACAACTGCAATTAATTATTCCTCAGTGGATAAAAATGCTGAAATATGGAGTAGCACTAGAAAATTTATTGAGTTAGAAACAAGCATGTACTTAAAGCAAAAAATATATGCTTGAGATGATATTATAAGAAATTTAATTATTTGTATGTAAATCTTTCTTTGAGCCCTCACCTGGTGCATCATTTGTCATTAGCAAGTAGGTTTAATAAATCAATTCATACAGAGCTGTCTAAACTTCCCTTGACTCTGTTTCAAAAGTATATCACTTTAAGCATTTCTGACATTGAGCAAAGTGAAATCCAGTATGTTTAATGACACTGCAATTTGTTTCAGAAATCCTTTTCAAACAAAAATATGACACAGTATATGATGAGTAAATTATTTATCCTGTTTAAATGTTCTAATTTTATACTAAAAACTTTATGATATCTGTTATCAGCATTTTAATGAGTAGGAACATAAAGGAAAACATACTAAAGATAAACTCTTTTTTTAATGAACTACAACATAAATCTTGAAATACTGTTGTTCTGACTTGTTGTTTGTATTGTACCTTAGACTTTATTTTAATTTAAAAATTGTTTTAATTTGAAATGCAGATTGAGTATCATTATATTAAACTCCTCAAAGTGATGTTTACTTTTTTCCCTCTCATGTAATGTGCTGAGTCCAATTGCATTTATATTATTTAAACCGATTATTGATTGTGGCTAAGCATATTATGTTTACCGTTGAGAGCTATACAGTAAAAAGATTGTGTGTAATCTAAAATACCTCAAAGAAGAAAAAAATCAAGAGGATGAAAGTCTAGAACCTATTTTATAGTAAGTGTCATAAACAGCTGACTAGCATGGAAAAGAAATATTCAGGAATACCATACAGGGTACCATTATATCCCTTCTGTATGGCTCCATTAGGTAAAGTGTAGAATAACTGAATGCATACCATGGACAAACAGAGTTAAATCCACATAAGCAAATGTATTTCTAAAAATCAGAATTGTATAAATTATATAAAGATGAAATAAGTCTTTGAGAATTTCAGCAACAAATTTGTGAGACTTGAGAGGATATAAGAAAAAGGTGTATTGGCCTTGAATGTCTGTGTCAACAATTATAATATCAGTTATTGAAAATGATGAGATAATCTATGAACTCTTCTATATAGCATATATAGAATTTGAATCTCTATTAAGGCTTTACATTTATTTAAATTATACACTTATGATGGGAGAAGTGTAGGGTTTTAAGATGTTTTATAACACTAATAAATTTTAAAGCCAACTACCCCTCTGACAAGGGATTAATAACCTGAATATATAAGGAGCTCAAAGAACTCTATAGGAAAAAAATATAATAATCCGATCAAAAAATGGGCAAAGGATTTGAATAGATGCTTCTCAAAAGAAGGCATACAAATGGCAAATAGTCATATGAAAAGCTGCCCAACGTCATTGATCATCAGAGAAATGCAAACCAAAACTGCAGTGAGATATCATCTTACCCAAATTAAAATGGCTTATATCCAAAAGACAGACAATAACAAATGCTGGTGAGGATGTGGAGAAAAGGGAACACTTGTACACTGTTTTTGGGTATGTAAATTAGTACGACCACTATGGACAACAGTTGGGAGGTTTCTCAAAAACCTAAAACTTGAGCTACCATATGATCCAGCCATCCCACTGCTGGGCATAAACTGAAAAGAAAGGAAATCAGTATATCAAAGAGATATCTGCACTGTTATGTTGGGTGCAGTACTGTTTACAATACCTAAGACTTGGAAGCAACCTACATGTTCATCCACTGATGAACAGATAAAGAAAATGTGTTACATACATACAACAGAGTACTATTCAGTCATAAAGAATAATGAGATCTAGTCATTCCCAACAACATGGATAGAACTGAAGATCATTATGTTAATTAAAATAAGCCAGGCACAGAAAGACAAGCATTTCATGTTCTCACTTATCTGTAGGAAAAATTAAAACAACTGACTTTATGGACAGAGAGAGTAGAAGGATGGTTACGGGAGAGTGGGAAGGGTTACGGGGGTGAAGGGAAAGGTGTGGATGGTTAATGGGTACCAAAAGTTTAGAAAGAATGAATAAGACCTACTATTTGACAGTACAATATGGTTAACTATAGTCAATAATATTTTAATTGTATATTTTTAAATAACTTAAAGATTGCAATTAGATTGTTTGTAACTCAAAGGTTAAATGCTTGAGGGAATGTATACCCCATTCTCCATGGCATAATCATTTCATATTTCATGCCTGTATCAAATAATCTCATGGACTCCATAAAAAAAAAAATATATATATATATATATATGTATAAAATTGTATGCTCAAAAATTTTAAAAAAATTAAAAATTTAAAAGAGTTTAATCCAACTATTTGTTTAATAGATATGGAAATCAAAGCCAACATATATGAAATGACCACATGCTAAAAATTTTATGTAGTTAGAATGAAAATAATCTTTTATTTTTTTAAATGATACTTTTAAGTTCTAGGGTACATGTGCAGAATGCGCAGATTTTTTAAATAGGTATACACGTACCATGGTGGTTTGCTGCATGCATCACCCCGTCATCTACATTAAGAATTTCTCCTAATGCTATCCCTCCCCTAGACCTCACCCCACAATAGGCCCCAGTGTGTGATGTTCCTCTCCTTGTGTCCATGTGTTCTCATTGTTCAACAGCCACTTATGAGTAAGAACATGTGGTGTTTGGTTTTCTGTTCTTGTGTCCCTTTGTTGAGAATGATGGTAACCAGCTTTATCCATGTCCCTGCAAAAGACATGGACTCATTGTTTTTTATGGCTGAATAGTAGTCTATGGTGTATATGTGCCACATTTTCTTTAGTCTATCATTGATGGGCATTTGGGTTGGTTCCAAGTCTTTGCTATTGTAAACAGTGCCACAATAAACACATGTGTGCATGTGTCTCTATAATAAAATAATTTGTGATCCCTTGGGTACATATCCAGTAATAGGATTGCTGGGTCAAATGGTATTTCTATTTCTAGATCCTTGAGGAGTTGCCACACTGTCTTCCAGGATGGTTGAACTAATTTACACTCCTACCAACAGTGTAAAAGCGTTCCTCTCTCCAGCATCTATTGTTTCCTGACTTTTTAATGATTGCAATTCTAATGGGCTTGAGATGGTATCTCAGTGTGGTTTTAATTGCATTTCTCCAATGACCAGTGATGATGAGCTTTTTTTTCATATGTTTGTTGGCTACATAAATGTCTCCTTTTAAGAAGTATCGGTTCATATCCTTTGCCCACTTTTTGATGAGGTTATTCGCTTTTTTCCTGTAAATTTGCTTAAGTTCTTTGAAGATTCTGGATATTAGCCCTTTGTCAGATGGGTAGACTTCAAAAATTTTCTCCCATTGTATAGGTTGCCTGTTCACTCCAATGATAGTTTCTTTTGCTGTGCAGAGCTCTTAAGTTTAATTAGATCCCATTTGTCTATTTCGGCTTTTGTGGCCATTGCTTTTGGTGTTTCAGTCATGAAGTCCTTGCCTATATCTATGTCCTGAATGGTATTGTCTAGGTTTTCTTCTAGGGTCTGGGATGCAAGGCTGGTTCAACATACGCAAGTCTATAAACATAATCCATCACATAAACAGAAGCAAAGACAAAAAACACATGATTATCTCAATAGATGTAGAGAAGGCCTTCGACAAAATTCAACAGTGCTTTATGCTAAAAACTTTCAATAAACTAGGTATTGATGGAACATATCTCAAAATGATATGAGCTATTCATGACAAACCCACAGCCAATATCATACTGAATGGGCAAAAACTGGAAGCATTCCCTTTGAAAATAGGCACAAGACAAGGATGCCCACTCTCTCACCACTCCTATTCAACATAGTATTGGAAGTTCTGGCCAGGGTAATCAGGCAAGAAAAAGAAATAAAGGATATTCAATTAGGAAAAGAGTAAGCCAGATTGTCTCTATTTGCAGATGACATGATTGTATATTTAGAAGACTCCATCATCTCAGCCCAAAATCTGCTTAAGCTGATAAGCAACTTCAGCAAAATCTTAGGACATAAAATCAATGTGCAGAAATCACAAGCATTCCTATACACCAATAACAGACAAACAAAGAGTCAAATCATTTTGGAACTCCCATTGACAATTGCTACAAAGAGAATAAAATACCTAGGAATACAACTAACAAGAGATGTGAAGGACCTCTTCAAGGAGAACAAACCACTGCTCAAGGAAATCAGAGAGGACACAAGCAGATGGAAAACATTCCATGCTCATCGTTAGGAAGAATCAATATCATGAGAATGACTACTTCCCAGAGTCATTTATGGATTCAATGTATTCCCATCAAGCTACCTTTGACTTTCTTCACAGAATTGGAAAAAGCTGTCTTAAACTTATATGGAACCAAAAAAGAGCCTGCATAGCCAAGACAATCCTAAGCAAAAACAAAAAAACAACAAAGCTAGAGGCATCATGCTACCTGACTTCAAACGATACTATACTACAAGGCTGCAGTTATCAAAAGAGCATGGTACTGGTACCAAAAACAGAGATATGGACCAATGGAACAGAACAGAGGCCTCAGAAATAATGCCACACATCTACACCCATCTGCTCTTTGACAAACCTGACAAAAACCAGCAATGGGGAAAGGAGTCCCTGTTTAATAAATAGTGTTGGGGAAAACTAGCTAGCCATATGCAGAAAGCTGAAACTGGATCCATTCATTACACCTTATACAAAAATTAATTGCGGATGGATTAAACATTTAAACATAAGACCTAATACCGTAAAAATACATCTTTATCTGTAGACAATTAGACTCTAGCCGGGTGATTAAGAGCTTTGGCATTGATGTGAAAGATGACACACTATGCCACATATGAGATTTCAGACTTTTGGGAAATTATTTAACTTTTTTAATTTTTAGAAATCCTAAATGCTAAAAGAGAATAAAATAAAGTAATTATCAGTAAAGTAATATATTTGGAAATCTGTTCTAAAAACTCAGGAGAGGCTATAAATTGATTGAATCATATTTGACATGGAACTAACTAAAATTATATTTCAGATAGACTTTGCCAGACTAGATTAATTCTATGAGGCTTGAATTTGTTAGAGCAAATTCCAGATATTTTTTTTTGGTTAATTGCAAATATTACTAAGACATGGATTTTGGATCACCTGTAAATAATGATTTGTTTTTAAAATACTTAATGATCGAAACAGTTCTGAATATCAATCCAGCACATGATTAATTCTAATATAATAGCAATATTTTTTAATTCTCCTGGACTCATTAACTTTTCAAGCAGGGCTATTTCTTATAGCTCTTCCCAGAAGACTACTCACAGTTTCTCCATGATGTGAATGTACTATGATTTGGTTATGTTTTAGTGTTTGAATGAGTTATGTTATTGGGTGCCTGTAGGAAAAAAAACATGCACCAGACTTCCCTAACACAACCATGCCAGTGTAATTCCTAAAGTACTCCTAAACATATTCTTTGTTCTATCAATTTATTATAAATATTTATTCCTCTCAAAAGCATTTTCCGTTTTTAATAGAACAAATAAAAACTTAATTGTAGTTTTCAAAAATATTTCTAACGTTGAAAAGGATGTTTTCCTTGTCAGTAAAAAAGGCCTTTGAATATTATTCAATATTGTCAGTGTATCAGCATAAGGAACTTGATATTTCTTTAATTCATTTGATTTGCCTTTACTTTTGCTAATGAAATAAATAACTTTGTAAAGATGAAAGTCATCATAAGAACTATTTTCAGAAAAGGAATGGTTATATTTTCAAAAACATTAAAGAGATATATTCATCACACAGTGATTTAAATAACAAAGTAGCTACTTATTTAGTAGAGCATCTTTTAAAGATTTATGTAAAGATATAAATATCTATCCTGACTTTCTACAGTAGGCAAAGGCATGTATCTTACTGATATACTAAACAGGTGAAAGTGTTCTGGATGAAAATGGCTTAACCTAAAAATAAAAAGTAAACACTCAGTTACATAGCCATTCATCAACTGAACTTGAAATAAAATTTCAAAGAGTCTTCAAATAACTTTGCTTATGAAAATTGAAGTAAAAATCTTTAATTAGTTGCATATAAAGAGCTTAAGAATTCATGTAGGTTGCAATTAATACATTCTACTCTATTTAGTTAGTGATAGTCACACATTACTATTGTCTGATTTGTGTAACCCCAGATACTTGTCAGCAATTTCTTCTTACGGCATCATAAAATAGAACCTGGTGTTTGAAATTTATGAAATTTATTTAAAAAGGTGTATATTGTATTATATGGTTATGTTCCCTAGATACTGTAACATTTAATCATTTTACTATTATTTTATAATCAGTTTATTCCTTTTGACATTTAATGCATGAATAATCAATATTAATCAATCTATACATATTTCATTAAATTTTTTAATACCTGCAACCCATGTCAAAAAGTTAAGGTAAATGTAGAAGTTAATCACTATTAGTTTGTAAATAGGAGCTGTTGTTTTGATAGTACTAAGAAAACAGAATTGGAATCATAGAGATCACATATATAGTAGAATCTGTGGCAAAGAAAGATAATAAGCCTTTCAGAGTTTTCTTGTAGAGGTCTTATACATGCAGGATTTGACAGCCAGTTGGAAATACTCAACTTCAAATGCAAGGTGTCTTACTTATACAATGCTAGAGGAAAAGGCTGACACTGACGTTTATATTGTTTTTACAATATCCTATTGTTTTTTCCTAAAAATCATTTTCAAAGTGTGAAATCAGTCCATTTCTAGTTTAGATTAATGCAGAAGCCAAGAAACTTTGAACTTGGCTTCAATTTTCAACTGAGGAAAATGCCAAAGTGTCTTGTGATTTAACTGACACTTGCTCAGTCTTCCACTATCATATCCAAAACTGAGTTGTTCTTACAAACCTTTGTGATGCAGGATATTTAACAAGAGTGGAAATGAAAGGTCTAAAGATGTTGTGGCAGTGAATTCTAACAAGGAGTTTTATGGTTCTCTTTCCTTATCTTTAGTTTCCCCTGACAATCATTCTTTCTGGTACTAATCTTTAGTATTCTCCTAAAGTTCCCTCCACTTGATGTCAAATTGTCTTGAGGTTGGAAAAAATTTTGCTCTTAGAGAAGATTGTATTGAAATTGATTTCATTTTAACTTATGTTTGATTTTGCCATTGTTGGATTTGGGCTTGAATGGATTTTATAAACACTGAACGGATACCTTCTTATATAAGACTAACTTGATTTACTTGATCTTTCAGCAAAGTGTTGCACAGATTGAAACTCACTCATATGTAACAAACTTGAATTTTGAGTTGGCTATTGCAGTGCTGTTTCCTGGTACAAACTGTTAGAAAGTTGCTCTTTTTATCCCAATTATAGTCAAATGCCTGTAATTGAACTCTCTTTTGTTCACTATTTTACCAATAAGTAAAATTATTTAAAATAGCAACCGAACAGTTATGAAATATTTATTTTTTAATTATGGAATCATTCTTGAAAAACAAAAAGAGCTTTATCTGTAAATGAAAACTCAGAAATATCAGAGAAAAAAACAAAAACCACTCAGGGAAGTAAGGCTTTGCAAGTAAATGGAGAGAAAATTTTCAGCCTTTATTTTTGCTTTCTCTGGGATTAAGAGTCTTCGTTCATTTTAATGAGAAGATAAATTTTTTCCAATTAAATACTCTTGGGTTTTCCCATCCTGGCTAACATGGCGAACCCCCGACTCTGCTAAAAATACAAAAAATTAGCCGGATGTGGTGGCATGCACCTGTAGTCCCAGCTACTTGGGAGGCTGAGGCAGGAGAGTGGCTTGAACCTGGGAAGTGGAGGTTGCAGTGAGCCAAGATCGCTCCACTGTACGCCATCCTGGGCAACAGAGTGAGACTCCATCTCAAACACACACACACACACTCTCTCTCTCTCTCTGTCTCTCTCTCTCTCTCTCTCGGCTTTTCTATTTTTATTTAAGCACCTAAAAACTGAAAAACTGTAATGTTTATGATTTACCTATTAGTAGTTTTCAATATATTTGAGGATTTTCTAAACTAAGGAAATTATGGTATAGATTTATGTACCTGTTAATTCTACAGTAGGAATCTCTATGGATTTCATCGTCCTATAATGTTAAGTGGCTTTATCTTACTTCTGTATAATAAAGAATGTAGAATTGTAATTTATGATTATTTATCCAAATATTTTTGTAACAAAATGCTAACATGTAGAATGTTTTAATATAGAAATGCATTTTTTTTTTCTGTTTCAGATGCATTAGAAGAATTGTAATATTAGGTACTATCTGCCTTTAAGAAAATAGAAGTAGCTGGGCACCATGATTCACGCCTCTAATGTCAGCACTTTGGGAGGTCAAGGTGGGCGGATCCACCTGAGCTCAGGAGTTTGAGAACAGCCTGCCCAACACAGTGAAACCCCATCTCGACTAAAAATACAAAAATTAGCTGGGTGTGGTGGCACGTGCCTGTAATCTCAGCTGCTCTGATACTGAGGCAGGAGAATCACTTTAACCCAGGAGGCGATGGTTGCAGTGAGCTGAGATCCTGCCATTGCACTCCAGCCTGGGTGACAGAGTGAGACTCCGTCTCAAAAAAAAAAAAAAG
>PVKP010016167.1:0-48769 GCA_004027715.1 Plecturocebus donacophilus | reverse complement strand
AAAAAAAAAAAAAAAAGAAAAAATTGTGTCACTTCTACCAGTGTCAACAAATGTTTAGGGCTATGGATCCTCAACTAGCTTGAATGTAAGACTAAAATATTCCCGAGCCTGGTGCAAGGTTTAATAGGACTTTTAACTCGTCTGTTTCAGAAAAGGTAACAAGACTAAAATATTAAGGAGTCCTAGCCTGAGCTGACACGTCTTATCAGGTCTTTCATAGCATTCTGAGTATGCGTTTTGGGAAATTAATAATGATAATAAGTAAAATCTTGTGAAAGGGCTCACGGTGTTGCAATCCTCATCACCTATGAGCAGCAGCAATTCAGGAGCTGTTTTGCACATCACTATAAATTATGAGCCACTCTCTACATATATGCCTTTCCCCACATTCCTGCAGGGGTCTCTTTTCCTGCTCAGTCTTAGGAGCAATCTTTAAGACCCATGAATATTTGCACCAATTCAGGAGTCAGTCTGACAATCCTTTCACATTTTTCTGATGACAGTTTCTAGTTTACTAAACAAACGAAAAACACTATTTAAAACATGTTTTGCGATCGGTTTGAGTCGTTGTGTTTGCTTCCAGTCAGAGAACTTCCTACAACACTGAAGATGTAAATGCTGATGCCCGGGCGCGCGACGTCATCGTGGGAAGCGTGTTCCTCTTCGGATTCCTGCTTGGCGGATTAGAAACCCGCAGATCACTTCTAGGTGAGCCCTGATTAACTGCCCTGGGGGTTTCTGGGCCATAGGGAATGTATGCTGGCTTCAAACCAACAATCGTTGTAAGACAAAGGAGTTAATTTTTTACTTCACCCCTGTCCAGGCCAATAACGAAGGTACTGGGAGTGATCTGGAATGTTAACTGGTGCCGGCAACCTTCCGCCCCGACGATTGTCTGCCCACATGCTTCTGTCCGTCAGCCCCGGCCTCGGGATCAGCTCTCGCCTTGTCATTGGTCGGATTTCAGGAAGGGAGAAGCCCACGATTTAAAGGGCTCCCTTTCCACCTGCCAGGCATCGTCCGCGTGGTCCAGCTTGCCTTTGGCACATATTTGGAAGAATCTCCTGCTGTTGTCCGTATATTGCACTGACTGGTCAAAGGAAAAAGGGTGTCCCCTTAGTCACCTTGACAATTCCCAAAAGCGAAACTTGCGCTCTAGACTGGATCTACACTGAGTCTGCGGGGCGCGGAGTCCCTGCCCGGGTCACTAGCGCCGGCCCGGCGGGCGGGCGGGGACAGGGGCGGGGCCTAGTCCAGGCGTGGTCTTCCGTGGGAGAGAAGGAAAGTCTTTGCCCCACCCCCTAAAGAACTGCTCTTCTCCCAGCCAATCAAGGAGACCTATGCAAATAGGGTCCCTGTCGCCCCGGTAACCATAATGCACGGCAGCCAATGGAAACCAGCAAGTCGCGGCCCTGCTCCACGATTGGGCCCGAATTAAAAAGATAGAGGCCCAATGGGCTGTGGGAACGGTCCGCGGCGGGCTGAGGGGCGGGGATATGCAAATATGGTTTGAAAAGCCGGCGGGAAATCTGAGTTTCGCGGGAGGACCTTGGCGCGTAAACCGTATCCCTTCATTCATTGTCAGCAGCAGCTTCCTGGAGCCATTTTTCAGCTGCCGGCCGCAGCACCCGGGCCGCCGCCGCCGCCTCACAATCCGTTGCATCGGCCGCCCCCGACGCCTCCATCCCCGCTTGCGGCCCGATATCCGTGCGACCGGGACCCTCCTCTCTCCAGAGCCCCGATTATTTTTGGCTCCCGGGGCCTGTGCGGTGCGGAAAAATAAAAAGAAAAGAGAGAGAGGGGGCTCGGAAGCGCCGGGCGGGGAGGAGAGAAGGAGGAGAGACTTGGAAACTCCGACTGCAATAATAAAGAGATTGAAAAAATACATGAATACACCGTAACACTAAAAAGCAGGAGCGAGAGATGAGAAAGGGGATCCAGCCCGCTCTGGAGCCGTACCTGGTGACCGCCGGGGGTGGGGAGGGGGCGGCTGTCGTCGCCGCCGCCGCCGCAGCCTCCATGGACAAAAGGGCACTGCTAGCCAGCCCCGGCCTCGCCGCCGCCCCGGGCGCGTACATCCAGATCCTCACCACGAACCCTGCCACCACCTCCTGTTCCTCCTCCCTGCAGCGCGGCGCCATCGCCGCCGGCCCCCTCCTCCCCAGTGCCCCCGGCGCGGAGCGGACCGCCGGCAGCCTCCTCTACACCACGCCGCACGGACCCTCGGGCAGAGCCGGGCTGCGGCGACAGCCACCAGCGCTGGGACGCGGCGGCCCTCCGGTAACCCCTTCCTCCCCGGCGGCCCCAGCGCAGGCGGGAGTGGGCTTGCGGCGCGCGGGTCGCGGGCCTGGGGGCGGCCGCTCCGGCCAGGTACACGGTGGACCTGCGTGCTCCGCCCCGCGCCGGGAGGGTCGGGGGGCTCGGCCAGGCGCGCGGGGCGGCGGGGGCTGCCTCGGCGCGGGCCACATCCGACACTCCGAAACTTTTCTCGGGCCCCCTGCTTTTCCTGCACTCTTCCCTACCCCCACGGTCCTTCCCTCCAACTCGAAGCTTCCTCTTTCTCGGGCGTAGGAAGGGGTCACGCCCCGGATGGAGAAGGGGCTGGGGGAGGGAGCAGTGAACCGGGGTGCGGGGGGCTCCGCGGGGTGGAGACGGGGGACCCCTGGCGTGCACGCCCCCAGTCGGCCTCGCAGGCCCGTGGGCGGCCGGGGGTCCCTGCGGCGTGCTCCGAGCGCAGGGGAGCGGCGGGGCTGCGCTTGACACATTTCAGGATCTGTAACTCCGGCAACAAAGGGGCTGCGGGAGGTGGAGGGGAGTCGGGCGTGCGGAAGGTGGGGCCGCAAGCCGGGTGCGCACCGGGGCGTGGGCGCTCCGGGGTGAGGGGCTGGCGGGCCGGCGCTCCGGCCTGGGCGCATCCTGGCTGTGGCAGCCGCGGCGCCCGCGTGGCCCGAGCGCCCAGGCCTCCCTCGCCCGGCCCCGGGCCTGCCCTTGACCCGCCTCTCCACTTGCCCCTTCCTTCCCCGCCCTGTCCCCCTCCCCGCCCCCCGGCGACGGAGGGCGGGGGCAGCCGGGTTCCCGTCCCGCCGCCCGGGTCTGTCCCTCTCTCCGGGACCCGCCGGTGACGTT
Organism: Plecturocebus donacophilus; assembly: GCA_004027715.1. Lineage (NCBI taxonomy): Eukaryota > Metazoa > Chordata > Mammalia > Primates > Pitheciidae > Plecturocebus > Plecturocebus donacophilus. Next base: position 45,643 of record PVKP010016167.1, on the reverse strand, counting down.
TCGCACACGTGCGCGGAGGACGCGCCTGTGACTGGGGAGGAGGCGGCGGCGGGAGGGGGCGCTGGAGGGGGAGAGGGGGCACCCACTTCCTCCTGCTCGCCGGCTCCCTGGCCTGGGACGGTCCCGGCGCCCTCGCACCCGTCCCCGGCACCGCCGCCCTCCCTCTCCTCTCCCCACCCCCCCACCGGCGCCCGCCCTCGCCCGGCGCCGCCGGTCTCTTCGGCCCTCCGGGCCCCCTCTCCAGCCGGTCCCCCACCTCCCCCTGGAGCTAGGCTGGTTTCGGAAATGCCCTTACAGCAGCAGGTTAGTGACCGGGACGGCCCGGGGGCCGCCGACGCCGCGGGGGCGCCGAATTCTGCTGGGGGCTGGAGCGGTGAGGGTAGGCGGCTGAGCGGGGTTTTGGAGTGGGAACGGGGGGTTGGGTGCTCGAGGGAAATGAGTAAGCAAGAAAAATCTAACTAAGTAAATGCCCCGGCCTCCTGTTCTGGGAACCTCGGAGCGGGAGTGTCTGCCCCAGGGGGTGGCTGTGGTGTTTACGTGGATTTTTTTTCCAGGGGACGAATGGATGGGCGATGCCAGCCGGAGGGGGCTTGTCGCCAATGGCCGAGTTGAGCTGTTTTCTGTGTTCTTTCCCTTGTGCTGGAGGGGGGAGGGGGGCGGGTCAGAGGGTAGGGTGTCTGTAGGATTCCCGGGCCACCCGCCACCCCTCCCTTTGTCCCTGTAATTTGTAAAGCGCCTTTGAGAGATGATTTAGGTCAGTATGCGGCTTCTCTTTTTGTTGGTACTAGAAAGAAGTGTGGCCCGGAGGTCTCCCCCTTCCTCCTTGGCTCGCCTTCATTCCCGTCCTCCAGGCCTCCGGGTCTGCACCCTCGTGGTGAGGCTTGGCCTCCACGGGGCTAGAACCCAACCAGACTCAGCGAGATCCATGGTAGCTCGATCATACCAGGCGTGGACCTCACCTGCTCTCAGCTCCAGATGGGTTTAATTTTTGGAGAATCAAGATTTTGCGGGAGTCTTTAAGAAAGTCAGCACATAGGCAGCAGTTAGGGCAATGGGATGGCTTTGGGAATAATTAGGCGTTTTTACATTTCCTTCCTGTGCCCAGTGTCTCCCCAGGTTCGATCTTAACTGCTTTCGAGCCCCAGAGGTACTTGCTGGGCATGTGTGATGTAGTCGTAGTCAAAGCAGCTCACCGTTTTTTTAGTGACTAGGGTCTGCCAGCAGGGGGGAAACAGCACTGTACCTGCTTACACATAACAGTAACCGGTGTGCTGCGTTTTCAGTCACAAGAATATGCCTGCTTTTATTAGCTTCAGATACTCTTACTGACTTCACCTAAGCATGTTTGGGCATATTTTAAGCATATGTGACCCCTGCACAGTTCTGTTAACGATTTCATAAACCTAACCTTAAACAAGCAGCTATTGACATACTTCTTGGATTAGATTCACAGATGTATGGGGGGTAGTTTGATAATGGAAAATTATGAGACCATCAAATGGCTTTTTAAAAAATCTTAACAGTGCTTGTTGGGCCAGGTCTCTAAGACTATCTTTCTAGCCAAGTTTATTATATATAGTTCATTGTACTTAAGTATTTAAAGTATACAAAATTATCCTCACCATCTTCCAACTTATTTCAAAACTTTATGCTCCTTGACATGAAATTATTATTCCAGAAATAATATCCTTTTGTGTGCACACAAAAGATTTTTCATTACAGGAATATAAATGTTATTCATATACATATTCAGAAATTTTTTTTTATGTAAGATTGCAATGTATGCTGAATCATTGGTTATCTACCCTTTTTTTTTTTTCGAGATGGAGTCTTGCTGTGTTGTTCAGGCTGGAGTGCAGTGGCGTGATCTCAGCTCACTGCAACCTTCGGCCCACTGCAACTTCCACCTCCCGGGTTCAAGCGATTCTCCTGCCTCCGCCTCCCGAGAAGCTGGAATTATGGGTGTGGTGGCATGCACCTGTAGTCCCAGCTACTCGGGAGGCCAAGGCAGGAGAATCGCTTGAACTTGGGAGGCGGAAGTTGCAGTGAGCCAAGACCACGTTACTGCACTCCACCCTAGTGACAAAGTGAGACTCCCTCTCAAAAAAAAAGCGCTTTCTTCTGGGAGGACATAGGAAATGCATCTAGTCAATGCATACAAAGCCCTAAGCACTGAGTATAAACTTTGATTTATTGTTTTTCTTATTGAAATTATATTAGACTTCCACGTAAGTCTTCGAATTTTGAATTTTGTTGTTAACTCTTTGCCTAAGCAGGAACGAGACAATGGGGAAAGCTAAGTGATTGGCTGAACAAAGACCATCTGAACACCCTGTGTCCAAGAAGAGGTTGAAAAGTCTTCAGGTGGCCAGAGTTGCAGACCCATCTGGTTCTGATCCCAAGTTCTGTCTCAAGAATATCTAATAACTTAACCAGAAGCAGCTTCTTCACCTTTTTTTCAATGGGGGGAAAATATGAGTACTACTTTCCCAGCTGTAAAGCATCTGTTATTTACAAATGTCCATTGGAAAATAACTTAATCTCTCAACTCAGTTTCTTCTTCTGTAACATAGGGACAATAACAGTGACACCTTTAAGGTTCTTTTGAAGAGTTGAATATGATAATGCACACGAAATGCTTAGCATGGTGCCTGGCAAAAAGTAGACACCCAGGGCAATTCATATTTATTAAGCAAATGTTAATTTTTTGCTCACTTAGCGAAATAGTGTAAGGCCAGGTGCGCTTGGTCCCTTTGTTGACATATATGAACAGAACTGTTAAAAAAGACTTGAAAGTGATATGCAATTAATTACTTAAGCCCAATTAATTTGGGCTTTTAAACATATAAAACACAGCCATCCTAGGGGTAAAATAGGGGCATTTCAGTAAGATGCCTATATAGAGATAGTGACATTGAACTGCCAGGCATATGCCTTGAATTGTGACAAGGCCACATCATCCTCACCTTTTTGCCTGAGTTCTACTCCGTCCGTGATTCCACAGCCCTGACAACTTTTGGGTGCAGTTCCCGCTTAGTGGCTTTTGTTAGAGCTGAACTCTCAACCTTCATCATGTCAGACACATGCATTACATAAATTCCATTTTAGTTGGTGAGCTGCTGGAAATGGAGGAACTCCAGAGAAACCATAGTCAGAAGTGCTCTTCAATGGAGCAGACAAGGCTTCTTCATTTTCTGCTGCTGCTGCTTCTAAAAAGCTAAAATGATTTTATTCTAGAAAATTTGGGATCTAGTAATGCAAGAGATGATGGCCTGTCATAGGCATGGCAACCTACTGTTGCCATGATTATACTTTGGGAAAGAGCCCTCAATGCTCGAAATTTTCATCTAAGAATGGAGGAACCATAGGTGCTGTTTCAGCAGGGTCTCTTTTCCTGCACAAGTATAAAAAGAAAAGTGCTGGGTTCCTGTGGTTCTATACTCAATAATCTTGCTTCTGCTGAGATACATGGTTGATGCCAAGTTTAAGCTGGGAGACAATTTTTAGTCACTACGTACCCCAAAATGGAAGTTTTAATATAATGCGGTGCCCAGACTTGGGCAGTACAAATAGCTCCACTATAATCAGTACCAAGGGCGCCACTCTAATCATCCTCTGAAACAAAGCACCCTTAAATATGGCACTGAGCTGAAGAACTCCAGATTGTGAACAGGAAAGGTTTTTTTTGTTTTTCTATAAATCACCGCCTTGTGTATTACTTGGAAGAGTGGGTTCTGAGATTAATGTTGTGCTGTGTAAAGCGAACTTGAAAACAGAAAATAATGCTCTAAGCCTAGACATGAATAAATAAAAATACCTGGAGACTGAAAGATGGGGTGAAAGCTTTTATTGTGGTTTCCTAGAAATACATAAAGCGGTAGTTTTTCTTTAACTCTTCTGTCTTTAATGCCATCTGCAAAGGTGTTTCATCCATACCTTTAACCTCTTTCTTAGGGACTTGGACTCATTGGGCAAATAGCTTCAGGTATTCATAGTTAATGTTTTGGCTGGTTTTCCTAATTTAACCTGATTTAACAATTATTCCATTTGTAGGAGCAGTTTACATCTACTTTCCCAAGCTAACCACCTTCGATTCCCTTTTAACCATTTATTTTCTATTAACAGTTTTAACTAGGATGAGTGAAAATCAGGTGCCTATGCTCACCAGGTCCCTGATAGATTCCCATGAAGCCACTTGAAATGGTGCAAGGTTAAGAACGTAGATTTCAAAATTTTGTTTCTTAAAGATAAGGGGGAATGTCCCTAAATTCTTTGAGGTACAAAGTATGTGGTATAATGTGTATTTTCATTCTTGTTATTAGTTTTAAAAGAATGTTTCAGGCGCTGTATTTGCAATTGCTAAAAATGATTTTTTCTACTAATCATTTTTCATGAGACAACAAGGGAAGATAACTGGGAAGGAGGTAAATATAGGAAACCACTAATAGTATCTTCCTTCCTCCTACCCTGACCCTCTCTTTGGCTTCAAAAAGTGACTAGGAAAATGTGTCTTTCACAAAGAAAAGTTATACAACAGAAGGTACTAAAAAGCAACAACTGCCTTTGGGGACAGGAAGCCTGAAGAGTGGGGATTGTTACAGATGGATAACACACCTTGTTCTTCTTTCAAACCCTCTCCTCTAAAAGCAATGTGTTTTTGGAATTCAAGAATGCATTCTTTCCCCAGCCTTAACCGGGGGTCAGTCTTATGGACACCATATTTGTCTACAATATAACTTTTAAAAAATATAATTTTGCCCTCAGATACTCTCTTATCCAATGCATTATAACTTTTGAGGAGAAATGATAAAGGCCACTGGTGGCCAGATTATCACAAAGCCCAGATGCACTTTGCTGAAGAATCTGAGTGACGTAGGTCCCCAGTTAGCTTTGTAAACTAAGGCAGGGGTTTATGTCATCTCGAGGTGGGAAGCAGTGAGAATTGATCGCTGATGGAACAGGAAGGGGATAAAAAGAATAAAAAATAATTAACTTTAGTCTGCTTTCTATTAATGTAGCCCAACTGTCTGGGGCCATTTGTATGGTCCAGACAACATTCTTAGAACTTGATAGTCCCTGAGAACGATACTTTAGGTTGGCATGGGCAATAATTGGTATTTACACTGGTCGTGGAATTGCAATGGTTTGAGAGCTGTAAAGCACCAGAGTCCTCATCTGCCCAATCCCCTTCATTTTGCAGGAGAGGAAATTCAGGCCCAGTGCTGTTAAATTACTTGCCCAAGGTCACAGGTCTTTGCTAGTGGCAAAGCCAGAACTGAAACTGGAGACTCTTGAATTCTTAGAAGCCTCATTCACCAAGAGAAGGTTAACTGTGTCTCATGAGCCCTACATGGGAAAATTGGGGTGTGTAGAACACATTGTAGATTTCCGTCAGGAGTGGTTACATTTTTTTTTTAAAGGTGCACATAAAGAAGTGTCCTTTAAACAGTTGGCTATGGAGTAATGATCTATTCCCCGAGATACAAAATAAGCAAGGCTACTTTGGATGTTAAATGAAAGGGAACTCTTTAAAAAATGAAAGAATGACTGACTCTTCAAAACATGATAGTAGTATTTTTAAAGATTTATTTGATATTTGCAAATTTGTCTTCTGTGATTATATCATTTCTGTTGCTCAAAAAGTAAAACATCCTTTATAGAGAATAGAATTTGAAAGGATTTTTGAAACTTTCTTGGGAAGAGGGATAGACAGTGCCCCTCTGGTAGTAATAGGGGGTTTTGTCCTGGGCCATCCACATCCTGAGTGACTGTCATGGCTTCCAGAGGTCTCCAGCCCTTGCCCAGCCATTGAACAAGGTGTTCTTCCTCTGTGGTTAGCTCCATAATTTCTGGTTTAGCAATGCGGGTAATCAGTTATCTCTTTCCGAGGAAGTTGTCATTCCTTTGGCCAAAGCTAATTTCCTTAAAATGCCTTCTTTTCCTTTTTGGAACTGAGAAAGCTTAAAAATAGAATTGCTTCAAGCCCTGAGGCCTGAAAGTGAAACATAATCTCGGGTGGCTGTAGTGCACTGACTCTTAGGGACAGGGATATATGGCTTATCTGTAATTCACAAACCAGAAAGGTGTCCAGTGTAGATACGGTTTAATCAGCGAAGCTGATTTCCTCCGGAAAGTTTTTTGGCAAAGTAGAGTTTGTCTTAGAGAGTGGAGGACTTGAATGCCTTGGGTCCTCCCAGCCGGTTGCTTTTGACTTGCTGCTGAGGAGAGCTTCTCTCTGCTCTAGTTTTTTTGATCCTGAAGGGTGGTAGCTCTGGACTCTGAGAATAGTGGGCAATGAATTCAGGACCTAGGTATTTTCGTTCCACTCTGCCCTTCCTCATTTCTGATGCTTTGGGGCTCCATTTCTGATACATAACCAGAGCAGCATCCCTGAGGCCCCTGCTGCCTCCTGTGTGCCTTTCTGCATCTGGCAGCCCCTTGGAGAGGAGGAGGCTCCTGTGTTTATCACCTGCACTCTGTCCTAAAGGGCACTGAGGGGCAGCTGAGTGTAAGGTCAGGCGACTTAGCCTGGAGTGAGCGCCTGTGTCCTTGTTCTGGCTGTCCTAGCCCTGTGACTTTGGGCAAGAAACTTGGCCTCTGTTTTCATTTCTTCGTGGGTAAATTGGAAACCATGATAGTATCTACCTTATGGGGTTAGGAAGTTGAAATGAGTTCTTATTTGTAAAGTGCTTAGACCAGTGTCTGGCCCGTCAGAAGGATTATGTGTTAAGGAGAAACATGGGGAATTGCCCTTACCTTCCACAGCATCTCATGGACTGTCCTTTTGTGATCTATTGTCTTAGTTTTCCTTTTTTTTTTCTGAGACGGAGTCCTGCTCTGTCGCCCAGGCTGGAGTGCAGTGGTGCAATCTCCACTAACCCCAACCTCTGCCTCCCAGGTTCAAGCCGTTCTCCTGCCTCAGCCTCCCCAGTAACTGGGATTACAGGTGTGCGCCACCACGCCCGGCTAGTTTTTTTGTATTTTAGTAGAGACGGTGTTTCACCATGATGGTCAGGCTGGTCTTGAACTCCTGACCTCAAATGATCCGCCCGCCTCAGCTTCCCAAAGTGCTGGGATTACAGGCATGAGCCACCGTTCCTGGCCTGATCTATTTTCTTAAGTAGCCCTTACTGTTCATTTTAGCCCATTGCACCTCTGTAAAAATGCTGATGATGAGAAGGAGAAGCAAACTGTGGAATGGCTCTCTCCGAATGCAGTCTTTAGGATCTAGGGTCTTTGGATCTCTTTACAAGCTGCCCACTGACTTGGGAGAAAGAACAGAAGAATAAGCTTCTTATAGTAGTACTATCAGTAGTGACAGTGTCATGAATACAACCTTTATTTCTGTGATTAAATGTGTTAATAAAGCAGCACTATTAGCATGAATGACACTATTAACAGAATTTCACTCCTGTACAGTAAACCATGGCTTAAGACTGAATGGCAAGAATCGGGGGTCTGGGCTCCTGGGCCTGCCAGACTCCGAGCCCCTGCTAGTGTGTGTATATCCAGGCAGGGCGGGGGGGTTGTCTTGCTCTCCAGAGGCAATGGAGCCTGCCTCTGGGCCTCCCTTTCCCCTTCTCATCTCCTCACCCCTCCTTTGTTGTTGTTTTTTGAGATGGAGCCTTGCTGTATTGCCAGGCTGAGTACAGTGGCACCATTTCAGCTCGCTGCAACCTCTGCCTCCTAGGTTCAAGGAATACCCCTGCCTCTGCAGGCGTAAGTCACCACGCCCGGCTAATTTTTTGTATTTTAGTAGAGCTGGGGTTTCACCATGTTGGCCAGGATGGTCTCGATCTCCTGATCTCGTGATCCGCCCACCTCGGCCTCCCAAAGTGCTGGGATTACAAGCGCGACCACCGCGCCCGGCCCGGCCCGCCCCTCCTTTTTTACGTTCTGTCTGTTCCTTGCCCTTCCCTCTCACCTTGCCCTCGGCCTGGCTCTTAGGAGAAAGCAGACGTGCCGCCTTCCGTGGCCGCTTCCCGGACTCACCAAGTTGATTACCACCTTTTCCTGGCATCAGGGGCTGGTGAAATCTTGCCTTTCCCGTCTTGCTTCCCGTTCACTGGGCTGCTGCAATGGTGTGGTGCTGCCGGTGGCTGCAGGTTTCCCTCTGGTGAGTTCGCTCGCAGCTTCTCCCTCTGCACCTGGCTCCTTTTGTTCCCTTCCCCTCACTGGCCCTTGAGGCCCACATCAAGGGAAGGCGTAGGCACAGGCTCCCCCAGTCTCCCAGGGACATGGGCCTCTCCCTTCCCTCGGGTTACTGCTGCTCTTCTGTGGCCCCTCATGGGCTGTCTCGCATCCTAATCTTTCATGTTCTTGACTTACTCCTCCTCCAAACCTGTGAGCTCCAAGAAATCGGTCTGGCTTGCTTCTTCATCATGTCCCTGCAGTGCTCGCCACACTGTAGACGCAGATACCTGGGAAGAGGCGTTTTCATTAGACAGCTTCCGTGTGCTTGGCACCCCATTAGCCCTGTTGGGGATGCAAAAGTATGAGGTGTGATCCGCCCACTCTTGAGTTTACAGTCTGTTGAGGAGACAAGCTTTAAACACAAATTGATCTGCAAGGAAGACTAGACAGGCGGCTGGGAGAAAACAAGACTCATCCAGTCCTCAGTTGTGTGGTGTCGACAGGAAGTGCTGGAGGAACAGGTGAGTCACCTGATTCCAGCTGGGCCGTGAGATGGGGAGGCCAAGGCTCCCGTGGCTTTTAATCTTGGAGCACATTAGGGTGCACACTTGACTCTCCTGGGGCGCTTTTTAAAAATACCGATACCTAGGCCCCACCCAGACTAATCAGAATGTCTAGGGGTAAGATTAAGACATGGATTTGTTTTAATGTGCTCAGTTGGAACCACTGAGGTCGGTGGAAAGGGAAGACTTGGGAGGCCTTCCTGGCAGGGAGAAGTCAAAGGCAGGCAGGCAGAAAGATTGGTGTCAGGAGGCAGCATCTGGACTAGAGTCATCGGTATGGGGAAATACCAGGACCGAAGGTTGGACGTGTTCAAAACTGATCTAGAATTGGGGTGGCTTCCTAGGCAGGGAGTAAACTGGGGGTGGGAAGTTTGAGTGGTGTGGGGGTTCTTCATGAACAAAGAAGAAATGTGCTATCAAAAGGAGGCCTTGGGACCTGGTTGCAGGCAGTGGCTGCCAGAGGGACTAGCAGGCCCAGTGTTTTGCCAGGTCTTCAACCTTCACAAAATGCCTCAAATCTACCGGTTTTAAAATGTTGGCTCAATTTAAAAGGAAATTGCGCAGGCCAAACAAAATAGGTCTCTCGGCCAGATTTGGCTTAAGGGCTGCCACTCACCAGTCTCTGGTTTATGGCATAATAATAGCTAATGTTTATTGAGTGCCCGCATGTATCGAGGGCACTAAACTAAGTGCTTTCCTCGCATTAGCACATTATCCATATAACAACCTATGAAGTGGGTATCATTATCATCCTTGTTCTACACGGGGAAACAGACAGCCAAGGGGTTAATGGCCTGGCTCAGGTCTCCACTAATAAGTGGGGCAACTGAAATTAAACCCAAGGAGCCTGGCTCCACAGTCTCAGCTTATTCCTAGTATTTATCCTCTGTGGTCTCTGGCATCGTATTAAGTACTAAAAACCCAAGATACCTGTACCTGTCAAAAAGAAAGAATCCAGTGTTTCTCAAGTTTACCTGATTGCCTGTAGCCCTCGTTTCAGATGTAGATTCCCTAGGCTCCATCGCTATCCTCAGTCAGAGAAGAGCTAAGATCTTCTGATGAAACATTCTGGAAGCGCAACTGGTTGAGCACAGGGAAAGGTTATTGAAACTACACTGTCCAGGTGAAGGCAGGAGCCGCATCCACGTGCATTGTACTCATCTCAGCTGTTCCTCGGTCGGAGAGAACAGGCCTGCAGACTCCAGGGCCCCGAGCCTCTTGCTCGGTCTTGTGGTTCCAAAACCTGTGGACTTCCAGGTTGTAGCCAAGGCAAACCGTACAAAGATGAGTCACCCAGGCCAGGCGCAGTGGCTTATGCCTGTAATACCAGCACTTTGGGAGGCCGAGGCGGGTGGATCACGTGTTCAAAAGATTGAGACCGTCTTGGCCAACATGGTGAAACTCTATCTCTACTAAAAGTACAAAAATTAGCAGGGCGTGGTGGCACGTGCCTGTAATCCCAGCTACTCGGGAGGCTGAGGCAGGAGAATCGCTTGAACCCGGGAGGTAGAGGTTGTTGATAGCTGAGATTGCACCACTGTGCTCCAGCCCTGGTGACAGAGCTAGTCCTGTTCCCCGCAAAAAAAGACGGGTCACCCAAAACTTAAAAGACGTGAAACAAGAAGTGACTGCCAAGCAATTGTGACTGCAAGCTCAGGAGGTCAAAGTGGGCTCAGTGGCTGCACGCCAGGCACCAGTGCTAGGTGGGTACCCTTGAGTCGTTTTTCTGCCATAACAATAGGAAGGCTTTTCATTCTGTCGGGTCTAGACCTGCCTGGAACACGGGTAACCAAGTGGATGGAGCCAGAAACGTGAATCAGAGGACGAGAGTACACTTCTTTTTTGAGACAGAGTTTCACTCCGTTGCCAGGCACCAGGCTGGAGTGCAGTGGTGCAATCTCGGCTCACTGCAGCCTCCGCCTCCCAGGTTCAAGCAGTTCTCCTGCCTCAGCCTCCCGAGTAGCTGGGACTACAGGTGCGCGCCACCGTGCCCATTTAATTTTTGTATTTTTTTAGCAGAGACGGGGTTTCACCATGTTGGCCAGGATGGTCTTGATTTCTTGACCTTGTGATCAGCTCGCCTGGGCCTCCCAAAGTGCTGGGATTACAGGCGTGAGCCATGGCGCCCGGCCCAGAGCACACTCTTAAGAGTGCAGGTGTTACAGAGCTGATGAGTCTGGAAGCAGGATGGCAATAGTGATGGTGTGAAAAGGGAGGTGGAAGTGAAGGGCAAGTTAAGGGAGAAAAGAAGGTCAAGACCTTTGACTCCCAGATGTTTAACTCCAGGGGCTGGAAGGATGGGTGAGGCCAAGCTTCTCCTCTGTCTGCGGTGTGCACCGTGTAGAAGGCATGGTTAGTTAGAATGGATGGGATGGTTGTGAGTGACATTGTAGGCCATCCGGTTTTGTGGGGGGCTGAGGCTGAGCACTGGAAATGTGACTTTGGCATAGAGGTTATAGTGGAAGTCTTGATGAACAGTAGCAGGCCAAGACCCGGTCTCCTTAGCTTACAAAGGAAATAAATTGAACATGGTGCCACAAAAACCTTTCATCGTTTTCACTTCTCCCTCTGTAATATGAAAACGAGACAAATTCATCAGGTTGATTTTTGGGGATCGATACTGTCAGGGCTTGCAGAGTCGAGCCATCAGATGTTATTTATTACATGCTTGTCTCCCAGCTGCCATGAAAAAGCCCACGGTTTGCAACCTCACAAAGCAAAGAGCCAGCTGGAGAGTGCTGTGTGTCCACAAAGGTCACATAGTCATGTCCTGAACCAAGATAGCTCTTTTTGCCATGATTTCCTATGCTCTCTGATTTTGCTAATTAAAAAAAAAAAAAAATCTTCAATTTATTTTCTTAAGGTCTAGCATCCTAAAGTTTAGACATATGAGCCTTTGAATACTCCTGTGGAGGAAAGAGCCATGTAAATTCTAAGTATCTCTATAATTGATTTTTAAATACGTTACTTGTGTTTAAACCCAATTTGCAACACCCCTTTCATTGATTAATTTTGTTGCTATGTTGGGTAGCAAGACTTGTGGCGATCACACTAATAACATAAAGTTTCCCACCTTTCATGTTGCTGCTTTCCTTGTTAGCAAATCAGACATCCCAATTCTAGGAATAGTCTGTAGGAGGCAAGGTTTTCAGCTTTGGAAACCTGTGCGTACCACAGTGGTGTGGTATGGAAGGCGTGTAGACTCAAAGATCTGGCTCCAGAAACACGCTCTGCCAGTTACCAGTGTGTGACCTTTTATAAGTTACATCCATGAGCTGTAGTTACCTAAAATAGTGATCCTCTCTCCTTCACTGGCTGGAAGGATTAAATAAGATAGTGTTTATACGAAATGTACCTCGTGTTCCTTAGTTCCCTCCCTCCACCACTCCCCATGGTAGGAACTCTCGAGTACTCGTCAAATCTGAACTTTCAGCATTTTTACCTCCTTCAGAGAAAACAAACCTATTGGACAGGCTCTTACCGAATACCCACTTTTGTGCAGAATGCAATTCCTGATACTCTGGGAGTTTCAGAGGTTAAGATGTCCTGGCCCTGAAAGAGTTCATCAGAAGACAGGGGAGACGACACATTTTCTTCAATAACTAAGAAAAGGCAATGAAGACCATAAGGAAATAGAAACTTTCTTAGGCATCCAAACTTGATGGAGCGGACAAAGAGGCTTCAGGAGGTTTTACGCTAGAACAGGACTTCAGCACTCTTGACATTTGGGTCAGGTGCTTCTTTCTGGTGCAGGATCCCTGGCCTCCACCCACCTAGGTGCCAGTAGCATCCCCTATTAACAACAGTTGAAATGATCTCCACACTGGGGCTGGGTGCAGTGGCTCACGCCTGTGATGCCAGCACTTTGGGAGGCCGAGGCGGGCGGATCACCTGGGGTCAGGAGTTTCAGGTCAGCCTGACCAACATGGTGAAACCCTGTTTCTACTAAAAATACAAAAAAATTAGCCAGGTGTGGCGGCACATGCCTATAATCCCAGCTGCTTGGGAGGCTGCATAGGAGAATTGCTTGAACCTGGGAGGTGGAGGTTGGGGTGAGCTGAGAACGCGCCACTGCACTGCAGCCTGGGCAACAAGAGTGAAACTCTCTCGAACAAAAGAAAGAAAGAAATCTTCACACTGTCTTGAAGAAACAGCAGAAGAGGATATCATGTTTGCGTCTTCTATATATAGTACATATTTAAAATTTAAAATATGGTCTACGTTTTAAAAGTGGTGGATTTCTCATGGCTGGGTTAACTTTGGAATGCCTGACCGTCCCATGGCACCCCAGACCTGGGCTTCATTGCTCCCACTGTTGGTAGTGCTGTGTGCAGGCCACCATCAGGCGTGAAATTAATTGGCTGCTAGAGTCCTCTCTAACTTGCAGAAGAAAGGGTCAAAGTCTGCAGTTCAGGGAAGGAAGTTTTGCATTTATCATTGACTCAGCTGGGTAATTAAGAGCAACTTTCTGCTCAAGATCAACTTCTCAGCGTGGTTTTGTTTTTTTTTTGAGATGGAGTCTCGCTGTCTTCAGGCTGGAGTGCAGTGGTGCCATCTTGGCTCACTGCAACCTCTGCCTCTTGGGTTCTCAAGCGCTTCTCCCGCCTTACCCTCCCGAGTAGCCAGGACTACAGGCACGGGCCACCACACCTGGCTAATTTTTGTATTTTTAGTAGAGGCGGGTTTCCCCATTGGCCAGGATGGTGTCGATTTCTTGACCCCGTGATCCGCCAACCTCAGCCTCCCAAAGTGTAGGATTACAGGTGTGAGCCACCACGCCTGGCCTCAGCGTGGTTTTTAAGCCCACTTCCTAGTGAGGTGATTTGGCCACATCACTTCCCTCCAAACCCTGTTTCCTCATCTCTTAAATGAGGAAAGTCATGGTTCTGACCTCACTGAGTTACTCTAAGGATTGAATGCAGTAATGTGTGTGAAGTGCTGCCTCCGTCCCTGACCGTGTGTTGAACACTCTGACATTTGTTGTCTCCGTCGTGTATATTGTTGTTGTGGTTGTCACTGTTAAGTTGGGCTTCCCTTCCAGGGCAGTTCAGCCCTGAGCAGCCATTCTCTTTGTTGCTGGTGCTTCTGCAGCTGTTTTCCTTGCTCACCGACACCCACACTGGCCAGGGCCCACACAGCCGCAGGGCCCACTGACTCACTTCTGTAGCAGGTATGTATTGAGCACCCAGCATATGTCAGCCACTGTTTTAGGCACCAGGCATACAGCAGTGTCAGACAAAATTCCCTGCCTTTGGGTGGCTTGTGTCATAGTTGATGAAGATTTTGCCACATCATAAATACCCTGGTCTTGTCTTTGATGGATTCTAGTTTGTTTGTTTTTTTTAAAAAAAAGCTGAGTATGGTGGCTCACTCCTGTAATCCCAGCACTTTGGGAGGCCGAGGCAGGTGGATCATCTGAGGCCAGCAGTTTGAGAACAGACTGGCCAATGGTGAAACCCATCTCTCCTAAAAATACAAACATTAGCTGGCTGTGGTGACGTGCATCTGTAATCCCAGCTACTCGGGAGGCTGAGGCAGGAGAATTGCTTGAACCCAGGAGGCGGAGGTTGCGGTGAGCCAAGATCATGCCATTGCACTCCAGCCTGGGCGACAGAGCGAGACTCTTATCTCAAAAAAACAAAACAAAAAAAAAACAAAGAAACAGTGGTTCTTAAGTATGTGGGGCTGGACCAGCAGCATTACTTGGGAGCTTGTTAGAAATGAGTTTTCAGGTTGTACTCCAGACCCACTGAGTCAGAAACTCAGCAGTGGGAATGAGCAGCACTGGTGTATGGCTTAACACGTCCCCCAGCTCACTCCGATGTGCCAGTGTGTGCGTCACTGTTTGGGAAAAGAAAGGGGTAGGGGGAAATCCCCAATCCTAATTGGGCTGCAGTGTCATATGGTGCCATCCAGTAAGGTGTTGCTCATCTCATGAGATTATAATAGCATCAGAGTTTACAAAGGATAGTCTCAGGTACACTGGGACAGTTAAAACTAGTAGTACCCTTTGATCTCTCTCCTAGGCCTGGCCACCCCTCCTTTAAATGGGAGGGCTTTGGGAGGCCTCCTGAGTCCCACAGCACACAGGACTCAGTCACAGAAATTCTTAGCCTTCCCTGGGCTTTTCCTTGTCTGGTATACAAGGAAGTTGCTTTCACCACCTTTCTTCAGACTTTTGACATGTTTGACAGTTATTTTTTCTTGTAATTCCTTCAGTTTTTATTGTCTTCTTACCTAGCATCATTAAAAAATTGCATAGCTTCAGTCAGATTGCCAACTGGATGGACAAGGCTTATCTGGAAATGAAATGGTAGCTCTCCTTGGTATGTCTGGTAATTTGGGTATTTAAAGATATAATGAAGAGTAAATGAAATGAGAGATCATGGGCAAGTGTCCAGCGTGGAGCTGGGCACAGGGTGACCATTTGATAAATGCTCGTGCAGTTTCCCCATCCCAACTCATTATAAGAACCAATAAAGGCGTTAAATAGACACCATGGTTCTTTGTGTGAAAAGCTTGCATTACATACGGTCTGAATGAGTGAATAACATGATGTAAATTATAACCAAAATAATAGCATCCAAAATCTTATTACTTAACCTTAAAAAAAATAAGTATAATAAACTTTTAAATGTAAAAAAAGTTACTTGATTTTTATTTCCTAATAATGAATTAAAAAAAAAAAAAGGCCCAGATCAGATTGGTGGAAATACTTTTATTTCTGCACTAGGCCAAAGCCTGGGTGTGCTTATAAGTAAACTGTCCATTTAACAGCCATCATTTAATGCACAAACCTCATTAATTATAGTCGTGTTAAAAGGAGTGTTTGGGATGGTCTGGTAGTTCCTTTTGAAGAAAAACTGTGTCTTGAAAATGCATATGAAAGATTACCAGGTTCTGTTATAAATAGTCCAGCTTTGTCTTGGTGGTTTTATTCTAAAAATATCTCTCTGGCCATCGGTGGTCATTTCCTCTCTTTCTATCTACCTTCAGCCCAAACAAGTTCTGGTTACAGTGACAGTTTGAAGTGTGCCATTTGTGGTTGGTTCTGTTACAGAGGCTGGGAGCGAAAGGCAAGCAGTCCTAACTTCTCACTTCCTGCCTTGCTCCAGAGTGTAAGGATCAGCTTCTCTAATCCCTTGACTTTCAGTTCACTGCACTATGTGGTAAGGGTAGACAAGGGGTGGGCTTCAAACACCAGCCACCTCTGGAGGTCTAGCGTGACTAAACCACTGTCAGTCTTTTCCAAACCCAGCACTGGGGACCAAGGTGTGGGCCTCCCATCAGACTTGCGGAGTGAAAGAAATTGGAATAGAGCATCGCTGTCCATATAGTTGAGCTTTGTGAATATTTATCAGATGGAACTAGAGATGCATGATCACATTTGACAGTAACAAGTGGCAAGTGTTGAGCTCTTTTGAGTCTTGCTTTTCATTTCTTATCATATGCAAATAGCAGTGTTAAAATGGTCAGCCAGTTGGCTGTGAGTTTTAGCTACGGCAGGTGTCTTGCAATTTTGGCACCCTAGGGAGATCTCAGTAGGAGTAGGTCTAGCCCTCAACTGTGCAGGATGAGGAATGCCGATCTGTTGCTCTGGAGGATGACTTTGTGTTCATTGCAGTTCTAAAGGCTGATAAACTAGACCATGAACTTAATACTTACCCTGAGAAGTATAACTGTCAAATGTGGACAGTTGCAGAAATTGGTATTGCCTGTGTTCCGATCAGAAGGTTATTAGCTGTGTCAGAGTCAAGGCACTGAGTGATCCCATTAGTATCTTCCAGCTGGGGTCTCCTCTCTAGAGTGTACCTTCAGCGGAGGGAGTACTGCTGGCCCCGTATGTAGCATATGGACACTGTCATTCACCCAGGTGTCCAGTTCCATGACTCTGGTTTGAAACACTGAATTTGCTCGTTACCTTTCTTTTTTTTGTAACAAAATACTTGTTTTTAACACCTGCTTGTTATTTTTTAAAAATTAAAAATAGGAAAACACTTTCTCCTTTCCCTCTTAATCTTGCTTCCTTCCCAAGATAAGGACAATCATGGCTTGGCCTTTCCTTTTTATGATCATTTGCAAATCTACATTTCATTAATATAAAGTAAAAATGATTCAAAAATACAAAAGTGCACATCATGGCTTGCCGCTTTTGCTTAGTAAGGTATTTCCATAGGCAGAATTCCGTATCTGTATATATCGATGCTCCTTATTCTTGGTAATAGCTGCGCTGCCTCATTATATAGATATACCAGAATGTGTTTAGTTATTCCCATTTGATGGTCATTTCTATCATTTTTCATTTTAGCTGTTGCTATTGTAAACAGTGCTACGTTGTGCTTGTGTGTATTTCTGTAGACTACATTTCTAAGTGTTAAATTTTTATATCACAGGGCATGTATATTAAAATACTGAGATTAGGTAGGTCCCAGTTACCCTCCAAAAAGGCTGAATCAATTTCTATCCCTACCACAAGTGTAGAGAGTTTCCTGTTTTCTCGTACTTTTTCCAACACTAGGTAACAGTCTTTCTGCAGTTATTGCTCATGCTAGGTAGCACCTCCATTCATTCATTCATTCAGAGTTTCACTCTGTTGACCACACTGAAGTGCAATGGTGCAGTCTCAGCTCTCCGTAATCTCTGTCTCCCAGGCTCAAGAGATCCTCTCTCCTCAGCCTCCTCAGTAGCTGGGACTACTGGTGCATGCCTGGCTACTTTTTGCATCTTTTGCAGAGACGAAGTTTCACCATGTTGCCCAGGCTGCCTCATTTTAATTGTGGGTTTTTTAAATTATTGCTGCTGGTACCACCACCACCACTACTGTTACTGCTACTGACTAATGCTCATTGAACTTTTTTGTGAGTCATGGATAGTTTTAAGCACGTCACATGAAATTACTGATTTAAACTTTAACATCTCTATAAATTGTGTGTGATTGTGGTCCACAGTTTACAGATGATGAAAAAGGCAGATTAGTAAATTTAAGTATCTCTGCCCTAATTTGCATTTCTGTGAGTGGCCTCTTTGAATTCTTTATCATTTTTGTGTCCAAGGCTATTTATAGTTTTCTTACTGAATTATTAGAACTTTTAATGAATTATAGATAATGAGCTTTCTCTGGTGTGAGTGCGTGTGTGCGTAGTAAATACAGGCACACCTCAGAAACACTGCAGGTGTGATTCCGGAGCACAGCAATAAAGTAAATGTCACAATAAAGCAAGTGATGTGGAGTTTTTGGTTTCCCAGAGCATACAAAGTTTACACTATACTGTAGTCTCTTCAGTGTACAATAGCATTATGTCATTCAAAAACCGACGTACATATCTTAACTTAAAAATACCGTATTACTACAAAGTGCCAGTGATCCCCTGAGCCTTCAGCGAGTTGTAATCTTTACTGGTGGAGGGTTTTGCCTTCACATTGAAGACCGTTGCTGTTTAGGGAAGAAGTCATTGAATGCTGGGGTGGCTGTGGCAAGTTCTTAAAAAAAATAAAGCCTTCCACATTGATTGACTTTTTTTTTTTTTTTTTTTGAGACAGAGTCTCGCTCTATCGCCAGGCTAGAGTGCAGTGGTGCAATCCCGGCTCACTGCAACCTCCGCCTCCTGGGTTCAAGCAATTCTCCTGCCTCAGCCTCCCGAGTAGCTGGGACTACAGGTACCCACCACCACGCCCGGCTAAGTTTTTGTACTTTTAGTAGAGACGGGGTTTCACCATGTTGGCCAGGATGGTCTCGATCTCTTGACCTCGTGATCCGCCTGCCTCGGCCTCCCAAAGTGCTGGGATTACAGGTGTGAGCCACTGCACCCGACCTGACTCTTCCTTTCATAAAAGATTTCTCTGTAGTTTGTGATGCTATTTGATAGCATTTTTCCCACACTGGACCTTCTTTCAAAATTGGAGTAATCCTTTCCAAACTCTCCTGCTGCTTTAGCAACTAAATTTATGTAATATTCCAAATCCTTTGTTGTCATTTCAGCAATGTGCACACTATCTTCCATCTCAAAAAATCGCTTTATTTGCTTATCCGTTAGAAGCAATTCCTCATCTCTTCAGGTTGGATCATGAGATTGTAGCAATTCAGTCGCCTTTCATTCTCCTCCTCTGGCTACCTCCACGACATCTGCAGTTTCTCCACTAAGTCTTAACCCCTGTCGTCCACGAGGGTTGGGATCAACTTCTTCCAAACTCATGTTAATACTGATATTTTGGGCCGGGCGCGGTGGCTCATGCCTGTAATCCCAGCATTTTGGGAGGCCGAGGTGAGTGGATCACCTGAGGTCAGGACTTCGAGACCAGCCTAACCAACATGGAGAAACCCTGTCTCTACTAAAAATACAAAAAATTAGTCGGGCATGGGGGGTGTGTGCCTGTAATCCCGCTACTCAGGAGGCTGAGGCAGGAGAATCGCTTGAATCTGGGAGGCAGAGGTTGCAGTGAGCTGAGATCACGCCATTGCACTCCAGCCTGGGCAACAAGAGCGAAACTCTATTGCAAAAAAAAATTGATATTTTGGCTTTCTCCCATCAGTCATGAGTTTTGATATTGGCATCTAGAATGGAGAATCCTTTCCAGAAAGTTTGTAGTTTAGTTTATCCAGATCCTTCAGAGAAATCACTATTGGTGGCAGTTATAACGTTAAAAAATGTATTTCTTAAATAATAAGACCAGAAATTGAAAATGATGCCTTGATTTATGGGCTGCAGAATGGACATTGTGTTACCAGGCATGAAAACATTTAATCTCCTTGTACATCTCCATCAGAGTTCTTGCATGACCAGGTCCGTTGTCAGTCAGTCGTAATATTTTGAAAGGAATCTTTTTTTCTGAGCAGTAGTTATCAACAGTGGGCTTAAAATAGCCATGCTGTAAACAGATGTGCTGTCATTCAGGCTTTGTTACTTCACTGATAGATCACAGAGTAAATTTAGCATAGTTCTTAAGGGCCCCAGGATTTTTGAAATGGTAAATGAGCATTGGCTTCAACTGAATGTCACCAGCTGCATTAGCCCCTAACAAAAGAGTCAGCCTGTCCTTTGACGCTTTGAAGCCAGCCATTGACTTCTCCTCTCTAGCTATGAAAGTACTAGATGGTCTCTTCTTCCAGTAGAAAGCTGTTTCATCTACATTGAAGATCTGTTGTTTAGTGTAGCCACTTTCGTGAGTGATCTTAGCTAGCTCTTCTGAAGAACCCGCTGCTGCTTCTTTATCAGCACTTGCTGTTTCACCTTGTACTTTTAGACATGGAGAAGGCTTCTTTCCTTAAAAGTCATGAACCAACCTCTGCTGCCTTCCAATTTCTGCAGCTCCCTCACCTCTCAGCCTTCAAAGAACTGAAGAGATTTAGGGCCTTGCTCTAGATGAGGCTTTGGCTTAAGGGAATGTTGTGGCTGCTTTGATCTTCTCTCCAGACCACTCAAACTTTTCTCCATATCAGTAGTAAGGCTGATTCCTATCAGTAATAATGATACCTATCATTTGTGTAAGGCCTTTCCCTCCCCATTCACAACTTGGCCATTTGACCCAGGAGGCCTAACTTTTTCCCTATTCCAGCTTTTGACATGCATTCCTCACCGAGCTTAATAGTTTCTAGCTTTTGATTTAAAGGGAGGGATGTGTGATTTTTTTCACAGGAACACTTCGGAGACCACTGTGGGATTACTAATTAGCCTAATTTCAGTATTCTTCTGTCTCAAGGAATAGGGATACCTGAGAAGAAGAGGGTAAGAGACAAAACAGCTGGAAGGTGGAGCAGTCAGAACATACACCACGGCTGTCCATTAAGTTTGCCATGATACCGCTTAGTGACTAAATGTTATTGTTAGTGACGTTAGTAATGGCAGTAGTGACATCAAAGATCACTGATCACGGATCACCATAACAGATATACTAGAAATGAAAAACTATGAGAATTACCAAAATTTGACAGCTATGTAGTGAGCACATGCTGTTGGAAAAATGGTGCTGACAGACTAGCTTGAAACCCGGTTATCACAAACCTTCAATTTGTAAAACACTGCAGTATCTGTGGAGCACAATGAAATGTGGTATCTCTGTATTTTTTTGCCCAAGCCTATTATGTTTCTTTTGATTTTTCTATGATATCTTCCCTCCCCTCTCGTTGCCCAGGCTAGAGTGCAATGGTGCAACCTCTGCCTACCGGGTTCAAGTGATTCTTCTGCCTCAGCCTCCCAAGTAACTGAGATTACAGGCATGCACCACCACACCTGGCTAATTTTGTATTTTTAGCAGAGACGGGGTTTCTCCGTGTTAGACTAATCTCAAACTCCTAACCTCAGGTGATCCGCCCACCTCGGCCTTCCAAAGTGCTGGGATTACAGGCATGGGCCACCATGCCCAGCTGATGTATTTCTTTCTACGTATGTTTGGTTCGTTTTTATAAAGTCAAGTGTCACTTGATGCGGATATACTCTGAGAAATGTGTCACTGGAAATTTCATTATTGTGCAGACATCATAGTGTACTTACACAAACCTCATGGTTATAGCTCTGTGGTCTAGCCTATTGCTCCTAGCCTGCAAACCTGTACTGCATGTTACTGTGCTATATACTGTAGGCGACTTAAACACAGTGGTAAGTATTCATGTATCCAAATATAGCAGTAGTACAGTAAAAATACAGTTTCATAATCTTATGGGGCCACCGGAATATATACAGTCTGTTGTTGACCAAAAGCATTATTGTTTAACAGATAACTACATGTAAAATTACAGCTTTTTTTTGTTTGTTTGAAATGGAATTTCACTTTCGTTGCCCAGGCTAGAGTGCAATGGTGCAATCTCGGCTCATTGCAACCTCCATCTCCTGGGTTCAAGTGATTCTCCTGCCTCAGCCTTCCAAAGAGCTGGGATTACGGGCACCTGCCACCATGCCTGGCTAATTTTTTTGTATTTTTAGTAGAGATGGGCTTTCAGCATGTTGGTCAGGCTGATCTCAAACTCCTGACCTCATGTTGTTGGGTACCAGGCCCAACCCTGTACGTGGGTGCCCTTAGTCCCAGCGGTGACGAGGGATTGAGAAAAAGGAAATAGACACAACAGTGGAATTTACAGCATGGGTCCAGGGGACCAAAGCAAGCGTCGGAATGGAGTTGGTCCCTGAGCTCTGGGCTCCAAACACTTTTATTATATGCATAATCTCATTGATCTTATGGGTGTGGAAGGGGCAGGTAAGATAGCCCTGCAGAGAGCGCTTGAGATCCTTCTAAGACATGCTAAACTAGTGCTCTGAGCATTTAACAGTACTTGAGATCCTTCTAAGACATGCTAAACTAGTACTGTGAGTTTATCACCTGATTGTTATCAGGGTACAGCTGCATCAGAAGTATATTGGATGAGGAGCCACCCTGTCTGACCACACCCAATGCATCAAGGGGCTTTTATCTCCCGAGCTTTGAGGACATAGAGCAATTAAAGTCACTCCATATTCCGAGAACCTAGGCAGAGCCTGAGGCGTTCCATGATCTCTGCCCTGGCAAGGCTTTTCTCCTTGCCAGCTCCCACCTGCAAAGACCCTCCCAGATCTTGTGAGCAGAGGTCGCTTCCCTTCTCAGAGATCTTTGCACAAGCCCTCTTTACGAGGCCCTCATGCAGTCTCCATGTTGAGAAGGCATTCGTGGGACCAGAGCAGTATTCCCTGCTATGCCATCACCCCGAGGTGTTCCCCAGTGTTCCTGTGTCTTGGATGGCCTTTACCTTAGGCCCCTGTTGCCGCTTGATTTCTAATTAACTGCACCAATAATATAGTTTAGTTCAGTGTATAAACTTCAGTGTACTCTGAGCCAAGCAAGCTTATAATTATTTAGATCAAATTAACATAGGTCTCCCCTGGCCATCTTGACCCACATTAGGTGATCCACCCGCCTCTGCCTCCCAAAGTGCTGGGATTATAGGCATGAGCCAACACACCTGGCTGAAATTACTGCTTTTACAGTTTGAGTTTGGTGGCTTGCTTTGGAAAGGGCTTCCCTAATCTCCAAATCATGACAATATTCTATATATTTTTCTCCTGGCTTCATAATTTTATTATTTTGATCTTTAACCTCAGTGGAAGGGTGTGTGTATGTGTTTTAAAGGTGTGACTTTATTTTTTCTACATGGATAGCTAGTTAAACTAGTGCCATTTATTGAATGGTTCAGCTTTCCTCATGCATGCACTTGAAATGCCCTTTTCTCATATTAAAGAGCGAGTGTGTGTACATGCATACATGCATGTATATGCCGTGTGCACGTGTGTCTGTTATTCTGTATCTGAACTTTCTACTCTGGTCCATTGAACCTTTATCCCTTTTAAAGAAGCAGCACATTGTTTTGAATTCAGTGGCTTTGTGATATGTTTTGCTATAGATAGGGAAAATCTGCTTCCTGTTATATACTTGTTTTTTTCTTCATTAAAATTACAATTTTTATGTTCACGCTTACTTGCATTTTTACGAATTGGGCTTCTTCTCTCTCATCCACTGTGAGTTTAGGGTTATAAGAAAGATAAAAACTGCCCTTATTAGATAGGCTACTGCTTTGGGGATGGAAGCAAGCCGTTGACATTTTTTATTTCATCTGATAGAAGAAACCTTGAGAGTTGGGCCAATATCCCCCTCTGTAGACGAGGAAGGTGAGGTTCAGTGATAATGCAGTTTGTCTAAGGCTGCACTTCTGGACATTGGCAGAACCAGGATTCCAGACCAAGTCCAGGAGATTTCAAAACCTCTCTTAACCATTATGCAACCCAGACACATGGGGTTCTCTCCCGGGTGAGGACAGGCCATTGTCTAGGGCAGGTTATCAGGTGTTCCTCCATGCCCTGCAGGGCGGTCAGTGGCATTTACAGATTGAGTGTTCATTGCATGAAGGGAGGGACCTAACAAGATCTCTCTGAAGGATTTACCCCTTGGGGCAGCCAGAGTTGAAAAATTTGGTTTTGCCAAGGGTATTTGTTCAGATGTAGGATACAAGTCAAGGTGACATCATACTCTAAAGTTTGAGTGAGTGGGGAGAGACATTATTTACCAGATGCTTTTTTTTTTATGCCAGACACTGTGTAAGCCTTCCTCAGCTCTTTTCTAGAGGTGGGTCTGTGATTTGGAATCCAAAGGTGAGGCAAACACAGCCCTGGGCGTTAAGGATGGCGCCGTCTGCTGGGAGGAGCAGTGCATACAACCCCAGGAACCTTCTCCCTCTCAGAAGAAAGTGCCGCGTGCCTTCACTCTCTAGTGGGGGAGCAGAGGTCTCAGGTGGATCCAGAAACGGTTTGCTGTAGAGAGGCATTTAAACGGGGACATTATTCATGTATCTAAATCACTGAACAGGTTGAGCCCGCCCTTCCTCCCAGGTGGCTGCATCTTCATTTGGATTCTCTCAGGTGCCTTCTGTTGGCTCTTAGAGGTGAACATCAGGAAAGTAATTTTCTTTGGAGAAGTTGGAAGCAGCCTCCCAAACAGAAGTCCCGCTGAGCTCCCACTGGGAGTTTTGGAAAAGTAATCCCATTTATTAGGAATAGTGTATTGATTTTGTGTGTAAAATGGACTCAGAGGCCTGTGACAATGAGTCCATTTGAAATTGCAGTTTTAAATATCTAATACAGGAGCTGTGCAGAAATACTACACTAGAATGTAAATGATTAGCTGCTTAGTGAATTTCTCATGTGCATGTAATTAATTGGCAGTGATGGGGGTCAAGTTGGTTTTCATATCCCGAGTCCTTTAATTTACCTTTTCTTCAACAATTACTGGTGTAAGCATAGGGGAATTAAGTCTTACTGGCGTTTATAAAAATAAATAGTTTTGCTTTGTCATTCATTTATTTGTGTATTGGTCTACATTACTTGATTTTGTATTGGGCAATAGAAGGCACCTAATCAAAGACTTCTCGTTTTTGCTGCATGACTACACTCCTAATTTTGTGAAAGCATAGGTTTACTTCCAGATTGAAAGGTAAATGAATAATTTGGTACTTTATTTAGTATTTGCCGGCTTTGTTTCTCGGGTCTGCAGTTATGGCTCACATATCTGTTCCGTTCCCAGCCTCTCTGGTGATGGTATATGTCCAATCACCACCTAGTGTCACTTTGGGATCGTGGCCACACATGGGCCTTCCAGGACTGTGCTGTTGGTGACCAGTGGTGTTTGTAACGCTGAAGTGTTGGCTTGACTTGGGCTGACCGGGCGTTTCCTCATGCCCAGGACTTATACTTGAACACCGCCTGTCCTGTGAGCAGTTTTTCTCTACATTTCCTTTAAAATAGACTTTCACTTCTTCCTTCCCATCCCCCCCAATACAGCTGCCCTGGCATCCTGGCTTTTTCCATTCTTGACAAATGATCTGTCCACTGTAACTGTAGCTCCGCTGTGCTGATATCTGTTGAAATTAGACCTAGAATCTAAATGTGGCTTCATGAAACTATGGGTGAGACATTTTTTTTTCTTCAAATAGTCTGTGGTTTATTGGCATCCCAAACCACCCCTATCTATACCTTCTCCACTGTGATGTTGAGGGCAGAAAATGGGGTAATATGTATGTAAAAGTAACTTAGAATGGAAAGTTCTGCATAAGGTACGATGTTAGCTGGGGTTTTTGCATCTATAATAAAGAAGAGAAATGTTCACTACCATTCCTGCCTGCCTCCCCCGGGCATATTAAACTGACTCCAATCTAATAGCATTTCTTATCATGTAATGGGAACCACAAACCCTCCCTATGTCCACTCCTGCAGCGCCCTCTTACCCTAATGAGGCTTTGTTACCCAAAGATGAAACATTTCATTTATGCTTCATTGACTGAGTTAACCAAACACTTTGTATTTGACCCTTTCCTCTTAGAAGTTCAAAACAATAATTTGGTCCTGCAAAATCTAGGTCCGTGACAAATGTGACAGTTATGCTGGGGGTGGGCCAGAGTGCATGGCAGTGACTTGGATCCTGTGCTGAGGGAACGGCCGGCTGCTTAGGGAGGAAGGGTCGGCCAGGTCGGGGGTTTACATTGGGATTTGCAGTGTTGGCTGGCACCTGGGACCGGGCAGTTTGGGTGGGATCAGTTGTTTCGCCTCTGGGCTCCAGCTTCTCATCTGTCAAATAAAAGTGATTTCTAAGGCCCCCTTCTGCTTGGACCTTCTGTGACTGTCCATTAAGCCGCAGAGGCTCATTGTGGCCATTGAGTCTTGGGGACCTTGGGGAGGTTTTGCTGCCAGAGCAACTGCCCATTCCACTGGCATACATTTGAACTACCATTCGAGGTGACTTAGAGAGAATGTCACTGTGGAAGTTGGCCCTCCTGACACCTGCCACTCACCTTCCTATTCTACTGTTTACATTTGCATCCCTAAGAGTGCTCTTTCCTAGTGAGTGGGCAGCAGTTTATCTAAATCCTAAAGCACCTCTCTGAGTTAGGGTGTGGTTCTTCTGGCCTTTGAGATGGGTGCTGCCCAGCACAGCAGGCCTCAGGGATCACCTGTGTTCACTGAGGGACTTTGGTCTCTCCTGCAAAGACTCAGTGAACTGCCTTTAAGCTCGCGCAGGGACTCTGAAGTACTGAAATGTTGATTTCTAAGTCAGAGGCAAGGAAATGAAACTCAGGTCACAGACATTTAGTGATTTTCTTTTCCCCCAAGGTGGGGGAAGTGGTTACGGGCTTGGACTTTGGAGTTTAAAGTCTCACCAGCTGCGGGAATGCAGGCAGTCATTTCTTTTTCTAGACCCAAGCTTCCTTTTTTTTTTTTTTTTTCTTTGACATGGAGTCTCACTGTGATGCCCAAGCTGCAGTGCCCGATCTTGGCTCACTGCAACCTCTGCTTCCCGGATTCTCCTGCCTCAGCCTCTTAAGTAGCTTGGAGTACAGGCGCATGCCACCAGGCCTGGCTAATTTTTGTATTTTTAGTGGAGACAGGGTTTCACCATATTGGCCAGGCTGATCTCAAACTCCTGACCTCAAGTCATCCACCTGCCTCAGCTTCCCAAAGTGCTGGGATTATAGGCGTGAGTCACCATGCCTGGCCCCCAAGCTTCCTCATTTAACGTGGGACGGTTAGTGACCTACCTCTCAGGGGTGACTGGGGAGGGGGCGGCTGAATGAGAACTAACGTTGGGAATATAGACACGGTCAGAAAGGTTAGCCCTTCTGATATGTGGTAAGCAAGGAGTAGAGGTGGGGCTGAAAGCAGGTCTGCTGCCTAAATCTTGGATTAGCACACAACTTCCACATATAAAGAGAGTTAGAGGCATCTTTAGGTAGATAAATATATTTTAATTGTTCTGTAAATATATTTAGAACAATTTTGGTCAGCACGGATTCGGTGCAAATTTTGTTGCAGCTTCCCCCCCCCCCCGCCTTTTGTTATTCTAAGCTGCCCTACAATGATATTTTTAGAAATTTCTGGGAACTCAAGACTGTCATTGCCAGGGCAGAGCCACAGCACCAGCGATTCTCCTAAGACCAGTGGTTCTCAGCCGGGGAGTGTTCTGCCCCCCGGGTGACCTTGGGCAAAGTCTGGAGACATTTTTGATTTTTGTAACTGAGGGTGGGAGATGCTACCGGCATCTAGATACTGTTAAACATCCTGTAATATGTGTGGTAGCCCCCCCACAGCAAAGAATTTTCCAGCCCAAACTATCACGAGTGCCAAGGTTAACAAGTCTTGCTCTCAGCCTGTGTGTCACAGGCGTTCTTTCTCCCTAGCTGCAGTGTCATATAAGCCATCTCCAGCCAAGGATACAGTCGTCCTCTTACCCACGGGGCTGCTGTTTGTGCTTTCAGTTGCCTAAGGTCCAAAGATCCTAAGTGAAAGATACCAAAAATACAGAATTCCTAAGTTTTAAATGGCACACGGTTCTGAGTAGCATCGTTAAATCCCACCTGGGACGTGAATCCTCCCCTTTATCCCGTGTATTCACTATTACACTCTTCCCCAACCCCCACTCCTTACTGTGTAGGAAAAAACATAGTATATATAGGGTTTGGTGCTATCTGAAGTTTCAGGCATCCAGAAGGGGTCTTGGAATGTATCCTCCGAGGATGAGGAGAGAGACTACTGTATTTTGTCCTCAAAGTCTTGGACCATTTCTCCAACTAAGAGAAGGAGAAAGTTAGAGCGGAAACTGTTTCTGTTCTTCTGCATAGTTTGAGATAATGTACAATTTTGGGCCGGGCGCGGTGGCTCATGCTTGTAATCCCAGAAGTTTGGGAGGCCAAGGTGGGTAGATTGCCTGAGTTCAGGAGTTCGAGACCTGCCTGGGCAACACAGTGAAACCCCGTCTCTACTGAAATACAAAAAATTAACCAGGCATGGTGGCGTGTGCCTGTCATCCCAGCTACTCGGGAGGTTGAAGCAGGAGAATTGCTTGAACCCGGGAGGAGGAGGTGGCAGTGAGCTGAGATCATGCCACTGCACTCCAGCCTGGGCAACAGAGCGAGACTCTGTCTAAAAAAAACGAGAGATGTACAATTTTGAGATCCAGTTAAATTTTTTTCAGCTACTTTCTTCTTTTTGTTTATTTCTTTTCTGTATCTTAACCCACACTGATGTTTTAGCTTCTGTAAGCGAGTGTTTCAGAACACTTGCTAAATAGTGGCAAGTTATACAAATAAAATGCATACTTACATTTTAATTGCTCTTTTTTATGTAAATAATAGTACATAGTTTTTTGTTCTTACTGATTCTCAAGAAAATTTTAATGTTTTATTAAAGATTAAATAAAATGGCCTATTTTTTTTTCTTTCAAATTGAACCACCCTAGTTGTTATGAGCCATCAGTTATAAAATGAATCCTCTCTGTTGAAATAGCAGCTCGTTCTATCTAATCATGCATTGAGTATTCTGCTGTGGTTAATCAAAGTGAAAATAGGAGTTTATATCTTAAATATAAATTCTACTTTTAAATTCTAATTTTGCTATTTTTCCATTCTGGGACATTAAGACAGGGTTACCAGATAAAATATACGATGCCAAGTTCAATTTGAATTTCAGAAAAACAGCAAATACCGTTTTTAGTATAAGTAGGTCCCAGGCAATAATGGGGATATAGATATTTTTAAAATTTGTTGTTTGTTTGAAATTCTAATTTAACTTACCTAGTGCTTTGTATTTTTATTTGCTAAATCTGATAATTCTAAAGATAGGACTCAGGGTAATTGGAAAATACCAGGAAATACCATTCATGTCTCACATCTCTCCACATAACTTTATCTTGGATGTTGTACTTTACAAAGTATTAAGTAATAAATCTTAGATAGTTATTTGCCAAAAAGAAGTAAATAAATTCCTGAAGGTAATTTAGAAAATTTGTACCATAAGCATATTTGTTGGTCTTAAAGGGCAGCTTGAATAAACTGGAGTTAGTTATTCACATGATATTCAGAAGTACCGTGTTTGACCTAACACCTCAGTTCCAGAGAGGAAACCTGGATGGGAGAGAAAAATCCTTTTTTATGGGTTGGCTTTTAGAGATTACCTAGAACTTAAGCGAAGTGATTTTACTCTTTCTGCTTTTCTTAAGTAGTAGGATTCATTTTAGAGTTGAGGGCCAGTTGCAATAGAGGGACAGGTTGATTATAAAAGAATTAGGTTATCTTTGGTTGAGGCAGCCAGATCACCTGAGGTCAGGAGATCGAGACCAGCCTGGCCAACATGGCAAAATCCTGTCTCTACTAAAAATAGAAAAATGAGTTGAACCTGGTGGCACGCACATGTAATCCTAGCTACTTGGGAGGCTGAGGTGGGAGAATCTCTTGAACGTGAGATGGAGGTTGCAGTGAGCCTAGATGGCGCCGCTGCAGTCTACTCTGGGCAACAGAGAGAGACCCTGTCAAAAAAAAAAAAGAAAAAAATTAGATTATCTTTGGAAAACAGCAGAAAGGCCCAAACAAAATTCTCTCTTAAAACAATTCACATGAGCATGCTGACACTGAGCATGCCGGAGACTCAGAATTCCTCAACACTTCTTGCCGTGAGCTAACGACACCTGAGTCTACCTTGTGGGAGGCATGCCAGTATCATTAAATCTCTGTGGCCTCAAAATGAGTCCACTGCAGAATCTTGCTATCGTCAGTGACTTTAAAGATGTTTTTGCCTTGGAGAAGGAACCAGCTGCCTCAGCCGTGATCCGCTGACTTCATACGGTACTCCGTCCACTCCCACCTCACATCCAGTGGCCCAGTGGCTCCTGAGCCGTGAGCTGAGATTGCCTCCTGCTGGTGGTGTCCTGCCTCAGGTGCCAGCAGCACTGCTTTTTGCTCTCTTGCCTCTGTAGGAGCAGACTGCACATATTGCAACCTGGCCCTCAGAGCGGGGTTAACACCCCTGCGCCACCTCTACCGGTGGGAATGGAAGCCAGCGGATAAGTGCCCTACTCCCTAGAACAGTTCCAGGGGGCATTCTGGTTGCTTCCTGGGAGGCCTCAGCAGAATTAAGCCCTTGTTACCTGTAGCCATGACCTTGTACACAGGCTCTTCAGTAATACACCCACCTCACTCTCCCTCCGCCCGGGACCACTTCCCAGGAAACTACCTGCACCCAAGTCCTTGTCTAGCCTCTGCTTTTGGAAACACCTACATTTAGACACCTATTCCATTCGTCTGGTAGGGCTGCCATAAGAAAGTATCCCAGGCTGGGTGGCTTAAACAGCAGAAATCTATTCTCTCCCTGTTCTGGAGACGGAGTCCAAGGTGTCGTCAGGGAGATTTCCTCGGAGGCGCCCCCTCAGCTCGAAGGTGGCCTCTTCACCTGGTCGTTCCTCTGTCCGAAGCCAAAGGCACCAGGTGTCTTTTCTTTCAGATTGGGTTTGGGCCGACCCCAGTGGCCTCCTTGCAATTTAATCACCTCTTTAAAGGTTCATCTCCAGATACAGCCACATTCTGAGGCACTGGGGGTTGTGACTCCAACACAGGAATTTTTTTTATTTTTTAGATGGAGTCACCCTCTGTTGCCAGGCTGGAGTGCAGTGGCGCGATGTCAGCTCACGACAACATTCAACTCCCTGGTTCAAGAGATTCTCCTGCCTCAGCCTCCTGAGTAGTTGGGATTACAGGCACGCCCCACCACGCCCAACGAATTTTTGTATTTTTAGTAGAGACAGGATTTCATCATGTTGGCCAGGATAGTCTTGATCTCCTGACCTCATGATCCGCCTGCCTCGACCTCCCAAAGTGCTGAGATTACAGGCGTGAGCCACCACGCCCGGCCCAACACAGGAATGTAACAGACGTTGAGGGGTAGGGGAATAGCTCATGGCACTGTGAAGGAGAAAAATCTGTTTTAGAATATAAGCTGCCCCAACATAATTCTTTGGCCTTAAGATTGTGGCTGTTTTCACAAAACTTCCATCTTGTCTAGAACTTATCTCCTGTGGGGCCTTGGGGAGGGCAGTCTGTGAACATGGAGGCTGTGGTGGTCGTTGGCCACCTCTAAGATTCACCGCGCAGTCCCTGTGTTCGCCTCTGCTCTGGACGTGCTGGAGAAGAAGGGGAGGGTCAGGCTGCTGCTTGCCTGAAGGAGCTCAATGTGTAACTAAGCCCGTTAGATCTATCTGGGGAAAGCAGTGTAGCTTGGTTTGAGACAAGATATATGGCACAGACCACAGATTTTACATTCGGGGGAAACATACGGCTTCAGCCGGCTGAGTTTCTTGTAACAGAAGGTGTGGTCGGAGACTTACAGCTGTGGTTGAATTAGATGAGTGATGGAACAGCTTCTGCCCTGAAATTCTCTGACTGAGAGATAGATGTGGTCTGGAGTATGTGGAAATGGGATAGATGGAGGAAAGATTACAGGAGACGTGAACAGGGCCTTTTCCCAGGTCTTGTAGAAGACCCTGTTGGACCTTTCCTCACACAAACCCTCTGCTGAGGCCCTTCCAGGGTGTGGTATGGCCAGGTGTGTCAGGCGTAGGGAGCACGAGGTCAGAAAGGCCTGCACCGAGCTTCTTCCTGCCCCGGGGCCTTTGCACTTGCTGTCCCATCTGCCTGGAATGGCCTTGCCTCACATCTTCATGTGACCTTCGCTCCTTGTCATCAGTTGACTCACCTGTCAGTTCAGAAAAGCGCTTGCTACCATCGGGTCCACCAGTCACTGTTCATCCTGTTTTAGTGTTTTGCTAACATTCGTCACCATCAGCACTTAGACTCTTGTGTTTGCCTGGTGTCTACAAAGTTGCCTGAAACTCACTAGGTGCTCTGTGAATATTTGCTAAATGAATGAAGAACTTGAAGGAAGCTGGCAGGGAGTGGACTCGCTGAGATTAAGGTGTTTGGAAGGTTACTCAAGGCAACCTCAGCCCCTTTCCAGTTTTTTTTTTTAATTCAGACTCTATTGACTCAGTTCAATTCATACATGTGCCAAGTGCCTATCTGTGTACATTAGGCTAGTTTGATCTCAGGAATCAAATGAATTAGACCTTAAGGAGATCATAGACCATTTCTATAGCCCACGTTGTTAATGTGGGTCCCTGGATAGAATTCTAGATATGACTTTATTTTTCTGTTACTACCCTCTAACAAGTTTAGCATTTTCTGCTAGTATGAATGTTGGCGATAAACCACAGTAAAACTGGAGGTATGTTTGACTGTCACCCATAGAAATAGATATTTTCATATCACATTACACATGTTGCAGCTGTCTTGAAATATTGTTTATGCTCATCATGACTTCGAAATTACAGTAATTTTTGACCTGCTGATGGATCTTTTTATTTAATGCACTAACACCGAAAACATAGATTACTGTATGATAAATTGCTTTTTACTATTTTGAATAGCTGTATTCCAATCAAAGTATTTCCTTTGTAATCCTATATATATCTTTTTAAGGCATTAAAATCACTAGTCTGAGAAAAGGGA
Organism: Plecturocebus donacophilus; assembly: GCA_004027715.1. NCBI lineage: Eukaryota > Metazoa > Chordata > Mammalia > Primates > Pitheciidae > Plecturocebus > Plecturocebus donacophilus. The sequence goes on along the minus strand of PVKP010016167.1, from coordinate 13,108 downwards.
TCCAATAGACTTCATCAGGAGGCCAAAGGAGGAGTCTATGGCATGAAAACATTATGAGTTCTGGTGGAATTACCTAAAAAGAGAAGTCCTATCACTTGTTAACATCATGTTAATGAAGATTCCTATCAAACGTGGACCCCACCTTCTGCTCTGAGTTTACTGCTTCTCTGTGAATCTTCTCCCCACTTTTGTTAATTTTGGGATGGAAGTTTGCAAGAGGTTCTTTTTTCATAGGTCGGCTGGAAGTGGTGATCACCTTATCAGGACTGTAAGAGGATATTGCAAGCTTTGATGATTGAGCAGAAAAATCTTCGGACAGCTGGTCAGAACAAGCTTGTCCTGCCTTGTGGGAGCAACAGTTTTCCAAATGATCTTTTGGTTAAGACCTTAATTAAAAACAGCCTAAATTCACTTGTAGCAAGAATGTATTAAAGGAAAACAACCATGAGCAAATCCATGTTGTGGTATAAAAAAGGAAGCACCATTATGGAAGTCAGAGGCTTGAATTCTGGTGAACTTAACACGAAGGAGCAAGAAACTTTAGACTGGTTACTTCACCAGTTTGCGATCTCTGTAACTAGGGGTGAATTGATCTCTAAGACCTAAGAATCTGTGGACTTAAAGACACTGATTTGTGGCATAGTTAGATGTAGTTGAAATTAGAATATCAAGGTGTCAGAAGAAAAATGTACAGTAATACACCTCAGTTTCTTTTCTCCTACGCCACTTAAATCTTGACCCACCAAAAGCTCTAAATGTATCAGTGGATTTTTCATTATTTCCAAAAATACCCTCCTTGCTCTTTATAAACTATAGAGAGACACCCAGGTTTCTCCTCAGATGCCTTATTAAGCTTAATTGTTGTATAGTACAGCTTTGCTTCTTTGTTTCATTTAGTACCAGAAGGACTCTAGGAAGCTGATTATCCCTTCCCTGCCCTGACACCCCATTCACTGCTGCAAGCTTTATAATGCCTGTGGTCACCCTTGGTAGCAGTGAGCACTAGAGACCCCACCATGGGTAACACTAAGCAGAATCAAGCTTCTGTTCATTAGAATGAACAAAGGCACATGCATAGCATGAGAGCATGGCAGATGGAGAGGGATGGGGAGCCTAGAGGGTGACTGGCTTCAGGCCTCAGCAGTGGAGAGGAGGGTACAGGAGCATGGCGCCAGAGCTAACACACTTGGGACCAGCCCTGGATGCTCTGCACAGTACTCATTTGTAAATGAGTGTGATCCTGGACAGGTGAGGTCCTACCAGATTATTTAAGAATATTTTCTGATGAGCTGTATTTGTTCTTCCCAGCAACAGCTCTTTGAAATAGTTGAGTGGTATGTCCATTTTACAGTTAGCACTTCAGACTCAGGTTTGGTGATCACATGCCCCAAGTCTCCAACTCCTGGGCTCAAGCAGTCCTCCCTCCTTGGCCTCCTAAAGTGCTGGGATCGCAGGCATGAACCACTGCACTTGGACGATGTGCTCCAAGTCATATAAAAGTGAATACACAATGCAGACTATATGGGAGACTAATGTATTGCTGGGCTTTTTGATTTGCTAGTGAGACCAGAACACTTTAACATAATAAAAGTTATAGCTGGTTACCAAGCCAACTTTTTAACTTCGAAATAGGGGGAACGATAAGGATTATTAAAATTCACTGAATTGCTGAACACCATAATTAAAGAGATTCGGAGGGAAGAAAAATGTGCTCCTTTTGTTGAGATATAACAATAATAAACATTATTGTTACTATTATTACAGTTCTTTTCTTGCTTTCTTTTTTTGTCTCTATCAACCTTCCCTGGAAGAAAGAGAACTTTTCCAGACTAAGATTATACTTTAAAGGATTGTCTTTTTTTTATTTTCAAGACGGAGTCTCACTCTGTTGCCCAGGCTGGAGTGCAGTGGTTCTATCTCAGCTCACAGCAATGTCTGCCTCCCGGATTCAAGCGATTCTCCTGCTGCAGCCTCCTGAGTAGCTGGGATTCCAGGCTAATATCACCACGCCCAACTAGGTTTTGTATTTTTAGTAGAGACGGGGTTTCACCAGGTTGGCCAGGTTGGTCTCAAACTCCTGACTTCAAGTGATCCGCCTGCCTGGCCTTCCAAAGTCCTAGACTACAGACGTGAACCACTGCACCCTGCCTAAAGAATTGTCTTTATGATAAAGGAAAAGGAATGTTTGACTTTAGCACATTTATGGTAAAATCAAGGGTGACGCATAAAATACACTAACACTAATGATAGCTGGTGAGCTTAAAAAAAAAAACCACAGTAACATTTTATAAGGTTTTAAGAAAGTTCATGAATTTCTGTTGGGCCACATTCAAAGCTGTCTTGGGCCATGTGCAGCCCATGGGCCAGGGGTTGGAGAAGCTAGTTCTAGATGTTCTTCCTTCTGTCTCTGTGTGTTAGATGCTTTCCCACATTAGCAGTCCTTTTCCCTGCCTCTCTTAAAATGACCAAGCGGGACCAGGAAAGCAAAGGGCAACGAGAACACGCTGACTGGGATTTAAGCCCTTGAATTCGAGTGAGTTTCTGATATGGACTTCTACTAAAGCATAATGGTTAATTCCATTTAGGGAGTGGGAACGTCTTTCATACTTTTTAAAACATCAGGCCAGGTGCAGAGGCTCATACCTGTAATACCCATGCTTTGGGAGGCTGAGGTGGGAGGATCACTTGAAGCCAGGAGTTTGAAACCAGCCTGGGCAACACTGTGAGACCCCATCTCCAGGAAACTGTTAAAAATTAGCCAGGGGTGTTGGCATGTACCTGTAATCCCAGCTCTTTGAGAGGTTGAAGTGGAGGATCCCTGGAGCCCAGGAGTTCAAGGCTGCAGTGGCTGCAGTAAGCTGTGATGGTGCCGTCGCACTCCAGCTTGGGCGCAGAGTGTGACCCAGTGTCTTAAAAATTTAAAGGCGTTATTCCCAGATGGAATGTACTACTGAGAAATAGAAGTCCTTCAGTCGAACCTAGCTTATAAGAAACTGTAAAACAGACATTGCCAACTACAGGGGATTGCTAATTTGAACAAAATGCAAAATTTGATAAAGCATCAATTTAAAAGAAGTAGTTTTTGTTTCTTGATCCAGGGCAAGACTGTTATTCTGGTTTGAATACCCTTTATCCATCTGAAGAGCATCAGAATTGTCGGGTGCCCATCAAGTTTGGAAATGGAACTGATCAGCATAGTAACCTATAGAAAATATTTAATAATTCTAAAAATGTTTGTCCTGTAGTGTTTACATACTGTTGTTCTGTTTAATTTGGGCAAAAGTTGGTAAAATGTATTTTAGAATGTTACTTTCGTGTAGTTAAGGAAAGCAGAGAGCCACTGGCTTGGAGAAACTCATAATATCCAGAGGAGAAGGAAGAGGGACACTTGTCATTCTGATTCTCAGGAACAGAAGAAACTGAACCCTCTTAGGTTGATCATCAGCCTGATGTGGAGGGACTTGAGAGACTCTCTAATGTATTCTTTCCCTTACTGGTTAGGAAGCCAAGTCCAAGAGAAATCCCCTGCCCAGGGCCTGGCAGAACTGACGCAGAGAGAGTGGCCTTCGTGGCTACCACCTTCCCGTAAAGTCTGTGCTCTCCAGCTGTGCTTGGTGATAAGATTTATTTAATGACATGTGTGACTCTAAGACTATTCGTGATGGCAAACACCACAGATTTGACTGGGTAATGTGATATTTGTTATTTGCTTTAAGTTAATTCTAGCCTTTAGCACGGCGTCATGGAAAGGGCACCAAACTTGTGATCCAGAAGACTTGGGTTTAAGTTTCAGATTTGACATTAGTTTTGCTTCTTCAAATCTGAGGACCCTGTTTTCTTAATCCATGAAATGGGAATAATACTCACCCAATTTACCTTACACAGTTGTGAGGATTAATTGTACTGGGCTTTGTAAAAGTATAAAGTGCTACATAAACATAAAGGGGTTAACTCACATCTTTGGTGACAGGCTAAAAAGACATGCTTGTTTCAAATTTTGAATGCTCCAATTTGCAGACTCTTACACGTTCCCTTATTTTTACTCTATTTTTTTCCCTTTAGATTTCTTTCTGTTAGGAGTTACAATATCTTTCTTCATCTGGGCATTGTCTCAAGGTGTATAAACGTAAAGCATTACCTCCAGGGCAGTTTGTCAGTGTCTTTGCATATCTGAAATTTTTAGTACTGCATTCCATATATGAAACCTGCATCCTTGGCTGGGCGCAGTGACTCACGCCTGTAATCCCAGCTAACAAGGTGAAACCCCATCTCTACTAAAATTTTTAAAAATTCGCCGGGCCTGGTGGCGCATGCCTGTAGTCCCAGCTACTCGGGAGGCTGAGGCAGGAGTCGCTTGAACTGGGGAGGCAGAGATTGCAGTGATCCAAGATCGCACCACTGCACTTCATCCTGGGCAACAGAGTGAGACTGGGTTTCAAAATAACGAACAAAAAAAGCTGTGTCCTATGTAAGACCATAGGACATTTAAACAGATGTTCAAATTTCTGTTGTGATAATCCAGGCACATTCCTTGCTAGAGATGAAGCGCTGAAGACAGTACAATCACCACCTTAAAGCAAACCACCCAAGCACAGCTTCGGCTGCACAGATTGGAAGGGAATTTGGTAATTACACTCTTTAGTTCTTCTGTGGTTATAACCAATCTGGGCAATTTGGGCACCAGAGTGGATTTTTAGGCATGAATTATCTGGTTAAGTTAGCCAGATAATTGCCAGCTGTCTCCCATGCTTTCTGCTCTGGAGACCCCAGCCTGAGTAATTGTCTTCTGTTTACTCATGCAAGCAAGTTGCTGGTTTCCATTTTCAAACAAAAACTAACTGCATGTTAGAATGGTATTTTAATTGAGCTATTTTTGTTGCTGATTCAGAGATTCCCCCACCCTTTGCCAAAGGAGTTGCCCAGATCAGGACCCATTAATTTAGTTGATTTGGGGGGTTCCCTTGTTGACGACATAAATATTATAATAGAGATTTAGAAGTTGATGGTATGAGGTTTTCCGAAACATTCAAAACTTATGTCAAATTCGGACCAAGTATTTTTCTACTAATTTTCCTAACTAAATGGAAACTCCAGCTGTATAAATAATGATTTTTGTTTGAAAATATTTCTTCTCTTGATTTTAGAACCATCGAGGGAATTAAATTATAAGTAAGTAGTGGGAGAGAACAACTTAGTCAATGTGAAACAGAATACAAAATTAATCACATTTTGAACTGAGTTCCAGAATGTAAAGCAACACTTTAGCATGGGTTGCTGAAGCAAGCTGCTCTTCAGGGGGGAGGAGGAGGCTTACTGAGATGTTTTGTCTCTTTTTTTTTTTATTTATTAGTGTATTTGCCATTTCTCTGTTAGATCTGATTTTAATACTGCACTTCTTTCCACTGATTACAAGTGCAGTGACATGTCCCTCTGCAACCGTCATTTTCCTCCCATTTTTTCTTTTCTTTTCTTCTTCTTCTTTTTTTTTTTTTTTTTTTTTGAAACAGTCTTACTTTGTCGCCAGGTGCCAGGCTGGAGTACAGTGGCGCCATCTCGGCTCACTGCAACCTCCGCCTCCCGGGTTCAAGCAGTTCTCCTGAGTAGCTGGGACTACAGGCACATGCCACCACACCCAGCTAATTTTTGTATTTCAGTAGAGACGGGGTTTCATTTTGTTGGCCAGGATGGTCTTGATCTCTTGACCTTGTGATCCGCCCACCTCAGCCTCCCAAAATGCTGGTATTACAGGCATGAGCCACCACGCCCGACCTTCTTTTCTTTTTTTTAAAGAGTTGGGGTCTCTCTCTGTTGCTCAGGCTGGAATACAGTGGCATGTTCATAGCTCACTGCAGTCTCAAACTCTTGAGTTCAAGTGATCCTCCCAACTCAGCTTTCTGAGTAACTAGGACTAGGTGCATGCCACCAACGCCTGGCTAATTTTTAAAATTTCTTTGTAGAGAAGGGTCTCACTATGTTGCCCAGGCTGGTCTCAAACTCTTGGGCTCAAGGGATCCTCCTGCCTTGGTCTCCCAGAGCACTGGGATTATAAGCATGAGCCACTGTGCCTGGCCCTCCTCCAAGTTTTTCTTAAGAAAAGAGAATTTGGCCGGGCGTTGGGGCTCACGCCTGTAATCCTAGCACTTTGGGAAGCTGACGTGGGTGGATCACCTGAGGTCAGGAGTTCAAGACCAGCCTGGCCATCATGGTGAAACCCCATCTTTGAAAAAAAAAAGGAAAGAAAAGAGAATTCATACTTCATTTACCAGACACTCCTCATCCCATTTAAGTGAATATAATGGAAATACGTAAATTTATGACCAGTGTTGGTCCCTTTCTTTCTGGAGGTTTGAGTTTTTATTGTAAACTTTGCTGGAAAAAGCAATGGTACCTCAGCCCAGCCTGGGTGCTCTGCCGGTACTTCCTGGCGTCTTGTAGCGAAACCTCCTTAGCAGACATTACATCCTCCCTGGCCCCTCTGCCATACTTTCTTGCCCTCCATTGATGACATATCAAGGATTTACCATGTTGTGGAACAATTGGTTTTATCACATATTTTGAACCCTTATTTAAGGGAGTTGTTTTTATTATATTCTTGATTCCACAAATACTTAACCAAGGCATTTTTTTTGCCACAGGTACATGACTTCCAAAAAAATCATAACAGTATTTATCCAAAAAAATTAAAATAGTTTAGTAGTGTCCATGTCGTCTTAAACACTCACTTTTCCAGAATATTCCAAAGGAACAAATGGCTGTGGTGACTTTTAACCTTAGTCCCAGCCTACTTCCTAAGGCAGTTCTCACTGCAGATATATGTATTTGTTGGTCCAAAGAAAGAGAGAGGAAAACTTGGGTCCTGAGTATTTAGAGTGAGTGATTCCCGCTTCCGTACATGGGAGGCTTGGCTTTTCTTCTCTGTCTCTCAGGCTTCTTGGTAGGAAGTCAATGATACCAGTAGAAAAAGGCTGTTTTTCGTACTTGGAATTTGGTCTGCTCTCTGCAACCCACTAGACAAACTGAAGTTTTCTTTCCATAATGATCTGAAGTGTTGGTAGTTACCATCCCTGTGAAAGCTCATTAAAAATGACTTATTTTCCTTTGGAAGGAGAGGTCACGTGCTGGAGCTAGCAGTGGAATATCAGGACCAAGGATCATAAGCCTCCTGCTGTAACTCTGCTTTCCAGATTTATTTGAGCCTACTTCTGCCAGAAGTGAATTGAGTGGGCATCTGGAATGGAAAAATGAACAGATGGTCAAGGAGAGAGAAAGGGGTCAGGAATAGGGGTAGGAATACTCCAAAATCCAGTGTAGCAGGTAAGGGAAGGCCCTGCAGGGGTGAGGGCATCCAAAACACACGGTTTGAACCAATTTTAGGTGTACGATTCAATAGCATTGCTACACTCACAATGTTATGCAACCCTCATCCATGTCCAGAGTTCTTTCACCATCTGTAACAGAAAATCTACCATTGAACAATAACTTCCCTCCCATCCCTCCAGTCCCTGGTAATCTCTATTCTACTTTCCGTCTGTATGAACTTGACTACTCTAGATACATCATGTAAGTGGAATCATAAAATATTTGTGTTTCTGTATATACAGCCTTATTTCACTTAGCACAGTGTCTTCAAGTTTCATTCATATTGTAGCATGTATCAGAATCTGATTCTTTTTCCATCTAAATGATATTCCATGGCATGTATAAGGCCCCATTTTGTTTATCTTTTCATCCATCAGTGGACATTGGAATGGTTTCCATCTCTTGGCTGTCGTGAATTATGCTGCAGTGAACATTGATGTATGAGAGTATCTTCTGTTTGAGTCTCTTTTTTCAGTTCCTTTGGGTGTATACCCAAAACTGGAACTGCTGGTCATATGATAACTCTGTGTTTAACTTGCAGTTTTTGTTTGTTTGTTAGCTTGTCTGTTTGTTTTTGAGACGGAATCTTGCTCTGTTGCCCAGGCTGGAGTGTAGTGGCGTGATCTCGTCTCGCTGCAACCTCCACCTCCCAGGTTCAAGCGATTCTCCTGCCTCAGCCTCCTGAGTAGCTGAGATCTCACCTAGCTAATTTTTTAGTATTTTTGGTAGAGACCAGGTTTCACCATGTTGGCCAGGCTGGTCTCAAACTCTTGATCTCAAGTGATCCACCACCTCGGCCTCCCAAAGGGTGGGGATTATAGGCATGAGCCACCGAACCTGGCTATATGTTTAACTTTTTGAGAAACTGTCAAGCTGTTTTCCACAGCGGGTGTCCCATCTTACAATCCAACTAGCCGTGCACAAGGGGGTGGGGGCGGATCTTTGCTCTGACCCATTTGCATGTCACCCAATTCTAATTTGCTAACCAGGCCTCATCCTTATTCATCACTGGGTCGCCTACAATTGCTTTTGCTCTTTGCTGAATCTGCCTGCCCCTTGGTGTTGGCTTTGGCTGGGGAAAGGAGCATATTTGCTTTGCCACTGACCTGGTTGGACATGGATGCCAGCCTGTTTATGAGGCGCTTTCTCTGGCTGAGGCAGTCAGGGGGGTGTGCGACTGTATTCTTCAGCGTAAACGTGAGTCAGCACAGCAAAGTGTGCTTGCCGTGCCTCTCCAGAAACAATCTGCCTTTGAGTCTTTTCGTTCTCCTAGTAACCATCTTCTTAATAGCTGTGGCTTCATCTAAATGAAAAATTTATCTTGTGCTGCTTCCCCAAAGGAAAGGCTCCTCACATGTCAGATATTATTTCACCAATTATCTCCATAACTTCTGTACTTTTTATTCCTGATAGCAAAGTTTAGAATGATGCAAGTTTTCACAACGTGCAGTGTTTTACGCATGTTTATCCTTATGTAGTTATAAGAAACAAAGCAAAATTTAGAATTATTTAAACTACTTTTAATACCTTCAATTTGATATGTTGTTGTGTGTATATTTGTATCTGGACACAATTCTTTTCATTGATCAATATAGACAAAGCCTTCAGAGGACAGTTAAGTTTCTCCAGTAATCATGTTTAAGATATCTCAGGCCAGGTGCGGTGGCTCATGCCTGCAATCCCAGTACTTTGGAAGGCTGAGGCAAGTGTATCATCTGAGGTCAGGAGTTCGAGACCGGCCTAGACAACATGGTGAAACCTCTGTCTCTACTAAAAATACAAAAATTAGCCAGACGTGGTGGGGGGTGCCTGTAATCCCAGCTACGTGGGAGACTGAGGCAGGAGAATCGCTTGAACCCAGGAGGCAAAGGTTGCAGTGAGCCGAGATCACGCCAGTGCACTCCAGCCTGAGCCACAAGAGCAAACTGTCTCCAAAAAATAAGTAAATAAAAAACAACTCAAATCTGTTTTTTAAATTTAACCTTTGAAACATTTGTGTAGCACAGGTGGCTCATGGGCACCACCATCTTCTTTTGGCAGATGAGGAAACAAGCCCATGTGTCAACACAGAAGCTGGGTCTGCTCAAGAGTTGCTGTGGGGTGCAGTGGCGGTGGGGGACAAGAGGGGTGCAGGGGCCCCGCCTCTGTGTCTGTGGACCAGCCCTTCTCAAAGTCCATGGCCGCCTCTCTTGGCTCTATTCTCTTTCTCTTCATGGAATTATTCTGTGGGGTCTGCATATAATGATTCTGCATTCCAACATCTAACTTCCCTGTGGCTTCCTGGTTACAAAAGACAGTTTCTTGACCTGACATCCCCAGTTTGGGATTGTTAATAACATTTTTTTTCCTAGGCTGTAGTGCTTCAGATACTGTCTCAGCCTTTGTGAATTCTGGTAGCATTATTACCTTATAGAAATTATTTGACAGGCCAGATGCAATGGCTCATACCCATAATCCCAGTGCTTTGAGGAGGCCAAGGTAGGCTGATCAGTTGAGCCCAAGAGTTTGAGATCAGCCTGGACAACATAGCCAGACCCCCATCCCTACAAAAAATTAACAGAGCATGGTGGTGCACACCTTAGTCCTAGACACTCGAGGGCTGAGGCGAGAGAATCACTTGAGCCCAAGAATTCCAGGTTACAGTGAGCTGTGATCAAACCACTGACTATAGTATGGGTGACAGAGTGAGACCCCATCTCTAAAAAGAGCAATGCTGGGGGCAAGAAAGTCTTTTTTTTTTTTTTGTGCTGATATTCCCATTCTGCCCCGCAATTTGTCTTCACTGCTTTCAAGGTAAGTGCTCTGTGATGGCCCTAACATTTATTTAGTCTAAAGGAAAGAAAAATTATTTGAGAGTTAATTTATGTGTGTATTGCAAGCCTTCCATCCAATTGTAAGTTAACTATTTTGACCTGCATGTCAAATGAAAAAAAAAAAAAGTTAACTATTGCATTTTATTTATTTTACCTTAATTTCCTATCAAGTACTTTACATACTTTTTAGTTTTTAAAATGAGAGGCTGGGCTCAGTGCTCACCCCTGTAATCCCAGCACCTTAAGAGGCCAAGGTGGAAGGATCACTTACGCCCAGCAGTTCAAGACCAGTCTGGGCAACATAGTGAAACCCGGTCTCTACAAAAAAAGTTAGCCAGGCATGGTGGTGTGCGCCCATGTTCCCAGCTACTGGGAAAGCTGAGGTGGGAAGATCACTTGAGCCCAGGAGACAGAGGGTGCAGTGAGCCGTGTTCACGTAGCCTGGATGACAGCACGCAAACTTGTCTTGAAAAATAAAAATGAAATGAAATAATAGAATGCCCTTCTCAGCCAGATTGTAAGGCTTTTATACGCTAGCGTCCCTGTGGTATACTGTATGTTGTAGGTACACACCTGTTTATTACATGTTATGGTGTTTTTAGGCAGTGAGATTTTTAATATTAACTACTCATGATTCGTAACAAGTTCAGTCTTTATGAAATAAACTTTATTCGAATCCTTGAATTCCATTTTTAAGTGCAGCTACAGTTGTCACCTTAGACAAAGGAAAGGTTTGTCTACATCTAGTTCATTTCTTCAGAAAATAGCAACATCTAGTATCTAATATGATCCCTCCTGGGCCCTCAGAAACTACTAGTCTTTTTTAGAAAGTCTGGTTGTGGGTGTGTTTCTCTTTATTCCGTTGTGTATGCCTGCCTTGTTACTGCTGTATCTGGAAGAAAATGCAGAAAATTAGCATGACTCCTTTCCTTGCTGTTTTGTACAACCTTTATGTCCTCACCCATAAGCAAGATCCTTGGAAATGAAATGTTATGTCAAAAACAGACCAAAAAAAAAAAAAAAAAACACACACACACAACAGAAAGCACATTTTCTTAACTGTTCGATTCAAGGGTTTGTGACTAGGTCTTGGAAAATGTTGTATGTCAACCCAAAGGTCTTGGGAAGTCCCCCTGAGTCACAAATGGGTGTGGTAGGACTGGGACGTGGACCTCTGGGCTTTGGTTTTGATGCTAGCTTCTCCGAGGGCAGCAGTCATGCTGGGGACAGCCGTTTTGTCCATTTATCCCTAGGCCTTGCCTGTCCCTGACATATTGTAGATGCTCAATATATGTCTTTTGAACTGAACTGCATTGGCCTGGCCATGGCTTGAGCGCTTGGACCAATAACAAGCTGAGTGTCAAGTTCTTTCTCAATCGGGCTGGGGAGTCAGGAGCACGTCATGGTGAGTTGGTCCTTTTGTGTAGGAATCTCTGGTGGCAGCAGTGCCTTGTACTTAAAAATAGAATACTACCAACATCATCTTCCTTCCCAGGATGACAAGACATTGAGAAAATTAGAATGTGTGTATATTCTCCATTTTCTTTTTTTTTTTTTTTTTGAGATGGAGTCTCACTCTGTCCCCCAGACTGGAGTGCAGTGGCGCAGTCTTGGCTCACTGCACCCTCCGCCTCCTGAGTTCAAGCAATTCTCCTGCTTCAGCCTCCTGAGTAGCTGGGATCACAGCCTTGCACCACCACATGTAGCTATTTTTTTCTATTTTTGGTAGAGACGGTGTTTCACCATGTTGGTTAGGCTGGTCTCGAACTCCTGACCTCGTGATCTGCCCACCTTGACCTCCAAAAGTGCTGGGGTTACAGGCATGAGCCACTGTGCCCGACCTCTCCATTTTCTAAGACATGCATTTTTTCATTTGTATATTTTATTTTAGCCTTGATCTCTCCCTCTACATTTGTTTATAAAACAGTGGTACATCTTGTAATCACTTGCTTCTTAGAACTGAGGAATTTGTTTTCTCATCACTCTGAAAGGCAGTTTAGCACAGTACAGTAAGTCCTCACTCCATAGGTTCTCGAAAACCAGTTTTAAATGAATGATGTATAATGAAACCAATTTGACTACAGGGTAATTGATAAAAATAAGACAAGTTCCTACCAAAATACTTACGACATTAAACACTGAAATGAAGGTAAGCTATACATACATTTAAGAACGATTTGCTGGGTGCGGTGGCTCACACCAGTAATCTCAGCACTTTGGGAGGCCAAGGTGGGCGGATCACGAGATCAAGAGATCGAGACCATCCTGGCCAACATGGTGAAACCCCATCTCTATTAGCAAAAAATACCAAAATTAGCCGGGCATGGTGGTGTGCCTGTAGTCCCAGCTACTCGGGAGGCTGAATCAGGAGAATGGCTTGATCCCAGGAGATGGAGGTTGCAGTGAGCCGAGATCATACCAGTGCATTCCAGCCTGGGCAACAGAGCGAGACTCCGTATTAAAAAAAAAAAAAGATTAATTGAAAAACAAGTAGGATGATTATTTAATCAGTTATTCCAGCTCAGGGTTTCTGATGGATAGAGTCTGTCCTAGCAGCTCAGGGTGCCAGGCGGGGCAGCAGCTCTGAACAGGATGCCATCCCATCACAGGGCACAGTCATACACAGCCTCAGTCACTCAGACCGGGACACATGCCATCACAGGGCACACTCGTGCACAGCCACGATCACTCAGACCGGGGCACATACCATCACAGGGCACACTCGTGCACAGCCACGGTCACTCAGACCGGGGCACATGCCATCACAGGGCACACTCGTGCACAGCCTCGGTCACTCAGACCGGGACACATGCCATCACAGGGCACACTCGTGCACAGCCGCGGTCACTCAGACTGGGACACATGCCATCACAGGGCACACTCGTGCACAGCCTCGGTCACTCAGACCGGGACACATGCCATCACAGGGCACATGC
>PVKP010016166.1:0-40099 GCA_004027715.1 Plecturocebus donacophilus | reverse complement strand
TCCCAAGACTAAACCAGGAAGAAGTTGGATCCCTGAAGAGACCAATAACAAGAGCTGAAATTGAGGCAGCAATTAATAGCCTACCAACTAAAAAAAGCCCAGGTCCATATGGGTTTACAGCAGAATTCTACCAGACATACAAAGAGGAGCTGATACCATTCCTTCTGAAACTGTTTCAAACAACACGAAAAGAGGGAATCCTCCTCAACTCATTTTATGAGACCAACATCATCCTAATACCAAAACTGGGCAGAGACACAACTAAAAAAGAAAACTTCAGGCCAATATCCATGATGAATATAGAAGCAAAAATCTTCAGTAAAATACTGGCAAACAGAATGCAACAGCAAATCAAAAAGCTTATTCATCATGATCAAGTAGGCTTCATCCCGGGGATGCAAGGCTGGTTCAACATACACAAGTCTATAACCGTAATCCATCACATAAACAGAACCAAAGACAAAAACCACGATTATCTCAATAGATGCAGAAAAGGCCTTTGACAAAATTCAACAGCCATTTATGCTAAAAACCCTCAATAAGCTAGGTATCAATGGTATGTACCACAAAATAATAAAAGCTATTTATGACAAACCCACAGCCAATATCATACTGAATGGGCAAAAACTGGAAGCATTCCCTTTGAAATCTGGCACTAGACAAGGATGCCCTCTCTCACCACTCCTATTCAATATAGTATTGGAAGTTTTAGCCAGGACAATCAGGTAAGAGAAAGAAATAAAGCGTATGCAAATAGGAAGAGAGGAAGTCAAATTACATCTATTTGCAGACGACATGATTGTATATCTAGAAGACCCCATCATCTCAGCCCAAAATCTCCTTAAACTGATAAGCAACTTCAGCAAAGTCTCAGAATACAAAATCAATGTGCAGAAATCACAAGCATTCTTATACACCAGTAACAGACTTAAAGAGAGCCAAATCAAGAATGAACTGCCATTCATAATTGCTACAAAGAGAATAGAATACCTAGGAATACAACTAACAAAGGATGTAAAGGACCTCTTAAATGAGAACTGCAAACCACTACTCAATGAAATAATAGAGGACACAAACAGATGTAAAAACTTCCCATGCTCATGATTGGGAAGAATCAACATCATGAAAATGACCATACTGCCCAAAGTAATTTATAGATTCAACACTATCCCCATCAAGCTAACAATGATCTTCTTCACAAAACTGGAAAAAACCACCTCAAACTTCATATGGAACCAAATGAGAGCCCACATAGCCAAGTCAATTCTAAGCAAAAGAACAAAGCTAGAGGCATCACTCTTCCTGATTTCAAATTATACTACGAGGCCACAGTAATCAAAACAGCATGGTGCTGGTACCAAAACAGAGACATAGACCAATGGAACAGAACAGAGGCCTCAGAAGCAACACCACATGTCTACAACCATCTGATCTTTGACAAACCTGAGAAAAACAAGCAATAGGTAAAGGATTTTCTGTTTAATAAATGGTGTTGGGAGAACTGGCTAGCCATGTGCAGAAAGCAGAAACGGGACCCCTACCTGACACCTTACACCAAAATTAACTCCAGATGGATTAAAGACTTAAACATAAGACCTAACACCTTAAAAACCCTAGAAGAAAACTTAGGCAAAACCATTCAGGACATAGACGTAGGCAAGGATTTCATGGCTAAAAAACCAAAAGCAATGACAACAAAAGCCAAAATAGACAAATGGGATCTAATTAAACTCCAGAGCTTCTGTACAGCAAAGGAAACAATCATTAGAGTGAACCGGCAACCAACAGAATGGGAAAAAATGTTTGCAATCTACCCATCTGACAAAGGGCTAATATCCAGAATCTACAAAGAACTAAAACAGATTTACAAGAAAAAAACAAACAAACCCATTCAAAAGTGGGCAAAAGAGATGAACAGACACTTTTTCAAAAAAAGACATTTATGAGGCCCATAAACATAAGAAAAAATGCTCATCATCGCTGGTCGTTAGAAAAATGAAAATCAAAACCACATTTGAGATACCATCTCACACCAGTTAGAATGATGATCATTAAAAAATCTGGGGACAACAGATGCTGGAGAGGATGCACAGAAATAGGAACACTTTTACACTGTTGGTGGGAGTGTAAATTAGTTCAACCATTGTGGAAGACAGTGTGGCAATTCCTCAAGGACCTAGAAATAGAAATTCCATTTGACCCAGCAATCCCATTACTATGTATATACCCAAAGGATTATAAATAATTATATTATAAAGACACATGCACACATATGTTCATAGCAATACTGTTTACAATAGCAAAGACCTGGAACTAACCCAAATGTCCATCATCCATAGACTGAATAAAGAAAATGTGGCACATATACACCAGGGAATACTATGCAGCCATGAAAAACGATGAGTTTGTGTCCTTCATAGGGACATGGATGAATCTGGAAACCATCATTCTCAGCAAACTGACAAAAGAACCAAAAACCAAACACCATATGTTATCACTTATAGGCGGGTGTTGAACAGTTAGAACACATGGACACACAGAGGGGAGCATCACACACTGCTGTCAATGGAGTGGGGGCTAAGGGAGGGACAGCAAGAGTGGGGAGGGTGGGGAGGGATAATGAGGGGAGAAAATATCAGATATAGGTGATGGAGGGATGAAGGCAGCAAACCACCTTGCCATGTATGTACCTATGCAACAGTCTTGCATGATATGCACATGTACTCCAGAACCTAAATCACAAAAAAAAAAAAAAGAGAGAGAGAGAAAAAAAATGTCTATTTCATCTTTCAACTCTTGTATAGTTTTACTGGATTCTTCATAACCTTCTATTGTGTTTTAACTTTTTCCTGGTTCTTGATGATCCTCAATGATATACAGATTCTGAATTCTTTAGCTGCCAAGCCACTCATTCCAGTCTGATTAAGAACCATTGTTGTGGAGTTAATGAAGTTATTTGGAAGTAAGAAGGCAACTCTGGCTTTGTGCGTTACCAGAGATCTTGTGTATGCTCTTTTTTCTTTGTGTGGGCTGATGTCACTTTAATATTTGAAGTTGCTCTCCTTTGGATGGGGCTTTTTGCTTTTATATTATTTGATGCTCTTGAGGGTGTAATTGTGTTATGAGTTGGGTTCAGTTAACTGACTTCATTTCTGCATGAATTCAAGGAGCCAAGGCTCAGCCCACCACTCTTGGGTTGCCTGCTCTAACCCTGGGGTACTGGGACTAGGCTCACACCTGTTTTCTCTGGTACCAATAGCTTGAACACCTGCTCTTCCGGAGAAGCTATGGTGGACTTTGATTTCTGTGGAACAACATTCCAATGTGGAGTGCTGGCAACAGTACTTTTTGGGACAGAGGCGGCACAATGTAGTTTATGTGTATGGGTGCACTGGTGGTGGCAGGTGGGCCATGTGGTGTGATCTACGTACGTGTACCGGCAGTAGTTAGGCAGTGGGGTTTGTGTGTGTGTGTGTGTGCAACATTGTCATTTGTGCAGTGGAGTCCACATGTGCATGTATGCTGTCAAAATATTGTGGGAAGTCTGTGGGCAGGTACACACCAGCGAAGCATTGGGGAGTTGCTGCAGGCAGGTGTGTGCCAGTGGGGACCCATCTGAAGAAGCTCTCTGAAGGTTAGGCAGGGTATGCTAGTGAAGAAGCTATGGCAGTAACAGCAGGAAAGTGCCCCAGTTGGACATCTAAGGCTGTTCTGCAAGCAGGTGTGACTAGGAAGGGACCCTGGGAGCAGGCAGCAGACAGTGGGGAGCTCGGATCAGACTGGTTCCATCTCACAGGCATGAAAGCCCTATTTTTTACAGGTCCAACAGTCAACAGAGTCCAAAATCAGGTAGAGGAGCATGGCAATCCATGAGGGATGGGTGTTCCTGGCCATGTTCCAATGCGGTTGTTTTCATGCAACAACTTCTAGACTCTGCATGAGCTGGAGTCCTGTCCCTTCCAACCCTCAAGCAGCTTGCCCTGCCAGCTCAAAGGTCCATGGGTGCTGTGAGGCCTCCTGCAGCTGGGATTCTGAAATTCCATGGCAAGAGCGGGCCACTGTATGCCTGTGTAACTCACGCCTTGCCTAGGAGCTTTCTGGTGTTCAGCAACCCCATGTTGATTCCTCTTCCTTCAGCCCAGGGTCTGCGGCCTCCCTTCATGGACCCTCAATGCCTTCCTTCTAAAGATCTGTTTGGGGTGTGTGGGTCTTCTTTGCGGTCTGGTCTCTGGATAAAAGAATCTCTTCCTGGAATCATCTCTGCTACTGATTTTAGTGTGACTTTGTATTCTGCAACTTACTGAATTTATTAGTACTGACAGTTTTTTTGTGAAATGTTTGAGGTTTTCTAAATATTACATTATATCATCTACAAATATAGATAATTTTACCAATTCTATTCAGACTTGGAAGACTTGTTTTTTCTGACTGTTCTTGCTAATATTTTCAGTGCTATGGTGACCAGAAGTGAGAGTAGATATCCTTGTCTCCTTCTGCATTATATTAGAAAGGTTTTCAGTTTTTCCTCATTGATTCTAATATTAGGTATGAATTTTCCTTAATTGCCTTTATCATGTTGATGAACTTCCCTTCTATATCTAAATGGTTCAGAGTTTTAATCAGGATACAATGTTGAACTTTGTCAAATCTTTTTCTGTGTCAATTGAGATAATCGCATGATTTTTATCTTTCATTATGTTAATGTGATATATCAAATTAATTGATTTGCATATGTTAAACCAGGCTTATATGCCAAGGATAAATACTACACAATCATCATGTACAGTCTTTTTCATGTGCTGTTGAATTCTGTTTCCTAATATTCTATTGAGGATATTTGCATCAATGTACATCAGATAAATTGTCCTAGAGTTTTCTGTTCTTGTGATGTCTTTAACTGGTTTAGGTATCAAGGTGATGCTGACCTCATAAAATGTGTTTAGAAATATTCTTTCTAGCTCTATATTTTCAGATGAGTTTAAGGAGTATTGGTATTAATTCTTCTTTGTAGAATTCATCCATGAGGAAATCTGATTCTTGCCTTTTTTTGTCAGAAGATGTTTTGTTACTTCTTTAATCTCTATTTGTTACTTATCTATTCAAGCTTTCTGTTTATTCCTGATTCAGTCATGGTAGGTTATATTTTATTTAAAATGTATCTGTTTCCTGTAGGTTACTTAGTTTTTGGCACATATAGTAATTTTTCATGTCTCTTACAATCATTTTTATTTATAATTTATCTGTTGTAATATTTTCACTTTAATTTTTTATTTTATTTGTTCAAGTCACTCCTTTTTTTCTTAGTCTAGCTAGAAGTTTATAAATTTTAAGTATTTTTTAAATCAACTTCATTTTATTGATTTTTGTGTTTTTTCTATTTTCTATTTCTGTTCTCATTTGTATATGTTTATTTCTTCTGCTAACTTTGGGTTTAGTTTGTTTCTCTTTTTCTAGTCCTTTAATGCTTCATGTTAGGCTACTTACATGAAATCTTTTTTTTTAAGGAGGTATTTCTTACTATAAACCTTCTTTCTAGAACTGTTTTTGCTGCATCCCATAGATTTTGATATATTGTGTTTCTTTGTCATTTGTGTCAAGACATTTGCAATTTTTCCTATAATTTATCCTTTGATTCATTTGTTGTTCAGTAGCATGTATTTTTTATATTTTTGTAAACTTTTCAATATTCCATTTGTTTTTTTTTTTCAGTTTCATACCATTGTGATGAGAAATAATTCTAGATGTGATGTCCATTGTCTTAAATTTTTAAAACTCATTTTGGGTCCTAACATTTTGTCTCTGCTGGAGAATATTTCATGTGTGCTAAAGAAAAATGTGTATTCTTCTGCTGTTAAATGGAAAGTTTTGTATATTCTCTCTAATCGAGTTATGTAAATAACAAGGCTGAATCCACGAACAAAATTAGGAGGATAATTTTGTTTGTAAATGTTTCTAGAGTCATTGTAATTGTATCTACATTCTCATATGGAGGGCAACACCTAAGCACATATCTGAAATTTTGTGACTTAAATTCTTAATAGGAATATGTTCCAGTAACAATGGAAGGAAACCTGGAAATCAACGTGTCAAATTCTTCTCCCGTCATTGAATCACTACATTTAATAATCATACCCCTAGGAGCTACTGATGTATATATAAAGATATCTGTGTTCAAAGAGACAATTTTTATGACTTTTTTTTCTCAGGTCTTTGATAAAGTGAAGGTAAAAAAACAGAACAATATGACTGACTCTAGACATCACCCTATAGCCCAATAATTTGCTGCTTCATATCTGCTGCAGGATGGGTAATGAGCTGATGGCAGCCAATGAAGTTGGGGCCCATATGGCTCACTTGGGGTGCGTGACAAGACTAATTCCACTTCCTGTGAAGAAGACATTGGGATCTCTCCTATAAGTGGAAATCATTTAAAGTTCTATGCATCAGAGAAATTATGTATTTAAACAAAATAAAAATGGTGTCTATTAAAGTAATAGATCTTAGTCTCAAATTTCCTGTTAGTTTCTCTGCACCTATGCCTTGCAGAGAGTACAACCAGTGTGCTGGAGTAGAGTTCACATTATGCAGAAGCGATTGGCAAGAAAATTGTTCTGGCACAAAATTGTTTCCTGGATAATATGGAACAGTGCCTGTGTGTCTCAGAGAGACAGCCACTTAAGAGCTGGGTTATTGAGATTCCTGAAAGTCCCTGTCTTTGTTTACTTATCCTTTAACTACATTTTTTTCTGTATAAATTCAACAAATATTTATACAGTGCTGTATTAGTCAGAATTTTACAGAAAAAGAGTCAGTCGGGAATGTGTGTGTTGTGACATGATGTATGTGTGTGTATGAGTAAATATATATATATATGAAAGAGAGAGAAAAACAGAGAGAAATTTATTAAAGGAATTGACTCACATGTTTATGGAGGCCTAGAAATCCAAAGATCTGCCATCTGTAAGCTGGAGAACCAGGAAAGCTGGTGGTATAATTCAGTCTGAGACTGAAGGCCTGAGAACCAGGTGCACTGATGTCAGAACACAGGAGGAGATGGATGTCATAGCTCAAACAGGGAGCAAACTCATCCTTCCTCTCCCTTTTTATTCTATTCAGGCTTTTCATGGATAAAATGATGCCCACCTGCATCAGTGAGGACAATCTTCTTTACTCAGTCTACTGATCCGAATGCTAAGCTCATCCAGAAACATTTCCACAGACACGCCCAGAAATAATGTTTCACTAGCTGAGCATCTCTTAGCCCTGTCAAATTGAAACATAAAATTAATCATCGCAAGTACCTACTGAGGGCCTCTAATGAAGAGATGTTCAAATCTCTAGCCCGGTGTTTAAAATAGATTGTCTGTCTTTATTAATTTGTAGAAGCTGTTTGTATATTCTGAAATGGAGCCCTTTTCTTAGTTATACTTATTAGAAACTTTTTTTTACCCTGTGATTTGTATGTTAACTCCTTTAATAGTCTGTTTGAATGAAAAGACATTGTTAAATGTAATGTATTTCAATTTAGATTTTTTTTCTTATCATTGATACTTTCTGGGTCCTGTCAGAAAGAAAATTTTACTTACCTCAAGGTCATAGACATTGTGTGGCCACATTGTTGAATATAAATTTTATTATTTCAGATGTAAAATCCACCTAATTGATTGGGGAAATGGGTATGTGTGTATGGCACTGTCATGGGATCCGTGGGGTGTCACCTCACCAGCCGGAAACCTCTGTGGCCGCCAGCACCTTCTGCCTGAGTAGTGTTTGTGCCCGCTGGGTTCATTCTGCCCACTCACCTGGCAGGCTGTGCTCAGCTCAAGCTACTGGCTCAGATACCACACCTGCCAAGGAGAGCCAGAGTGAGCCAGGCACAGAGTGGTAAGGGGTGTCTGGGTGATCGAGCACAGGGTCTGGCCATTGCACACAGCCAGGTACACAGAGGGGCAGATCCAGGCGCCAGTACAGGTGTAGGATCTGTGTGAGGGTGCAGGTGGACCAGATGTACTGCACAGGGCTTCTGCTGTGGCACCTGCATCTGAATGAGGGGAACGAATTGGCACCCAGAAGCTTGGAGATGCCAGGAACCACAGAGCCCCAAAGAGGAGCATGTTTCAACCATTTGGCAGGTCTGGATTTCTTATCTGGAGTTCAGGAAGAATAAGGTACACAGACAACTGGAGGGTGTGCAAAGCGGAGAGTAGCTTTATTGAGTGACAGAAGAGCTCTCAGGAAACTTGAGGTGGGTAGCTCCTTTCTGCAGGCAAGTCACAGTGACGAGTGCACAGCTTTCAGTGGAGAGGAGACTGGCAGTGTATAACTTCTTTCTGCAGGGAAGTCATCCCAACGTCTGTTCGAGTCTGGCAGAGTCCAGGGTTTTTATGGGCTCAAAAGGAGGCAGCTCATGCTGATTGGTCTATGGGCAGTCATCGGTGAGCTGGGGAAAACCACAGTCAGTGCTCACCCCGGGCTGTGGACTCCATCGGGAACTGGCAGCCTGGCCCCAGCCTTCAGGCCATCCCTGGCTTGAAGGTGGGGTTTCAATGGCAACCCAAACCTTTCAGCGCAGGAACCTGTCTTCCTCCTGCCATCAACCAGCAATTCATGGTGCTCAGGCTCTTCATGCTGAGGGGCACCTGCAGGCCCACCCGGAGCCACCCTCAGCCCCACCTCGACCTCCCTCCTATGCTCATTGGCACCCAAAGTCCAGAGAAGCCTGAGGCAGCAAGAAGCCTGCGAGTTAGCACTGCCCTGAGTTGCGCGCACATCCGTCCGCATGGCGAAAAGTGCCTGGGCTCAGCCACAACTTTGCTCTGCCCCCTAGCGGCCACTGGGAGTGTAGCAGGCACTTTCAAGCCAGCAGGGTCAGGGGGAATCCCAGGCCTCCTAGGGTCCAGAACCACAGCTGGGCAGCTGCAGCTGCACCCGGAGGTGCGGGTCTCCTGCCCCGCCAACGTGATAGGGGGCAGGGCTCCCCCCTGTTACTGGCCCCCTCTGGCCCTGTGGAGCACGCAGCCTTGGCTGGCCTCCCGGGCTGCAGATGGTATCCCCACAACAGCCGCTGCAGACAGGCCACCACCATCAGCACAAAGTTCAAAGTAATCAAGTTTCTTCATTTTTCCATTTCGAATAACTAAATTAACACAACAAATGTTATAAAAAATCTTATTTTCTCACGTTTTTCAATGACATTTTTGTCATGGAAATGTTTCCACGGACTGGGCATGCTAGCTCATGCCTGTAATCTCGGCACTTGGGATGACTGAGATGAGAGGATTGCTTAAGACCAGGAGTTCAAAACCAACCTGAGCAACAGAGAGAGACTATGTTCTACATTTTTTTTTTAATTAGCTAGGCTAATTAGTCCTAGCTATCAGGAGGCTGAGATGGAAGGTTTACTTGAACCTTGGAGGTTGCAGTGAGCTATGGTCATGTCGCTGCACTGTAGCCTGGGAGACAGAGCAAGACTGTCTCAAGAAAAAAGTGCCCGGTAATGCTGGTTTATTTATTTCTCTTTTTTCTATTCCACTAGTCTTTTTTCCCTTATCCTTGGGCCAACAAAACCTGTCATAATGCTCTTGCCTTTTAACAGCTTTGATAACCAGTAGTCTAAGTCTTTTAACTTTGTTCTTTTTCACAATTGCATTTTCTATCTGTAAGCCTTTGCATTTATGTTTTGTAAAATATTTTATCTATTTAGAACATACATGTAGCATAGTGCATAAATCATGAGTGTAAGTTCAATGCCTTTTCATAAATTTATTGCACTCCTATACCTCTAGTAGTAAATAATTCACTTTGAGCCTTTCGAAACTCACTCCTATCACCAAACCGAAAAGTAATTACTATTCTACTATCTAAAAATATAGACTAACTTTTCCTAATTTTGATTTTATATAAGTGTAATCACACAGTAAGGTATCTATTTCTGGCTAAATTGTTCACAAATACATTTGTAATATTTGTCCAATGTCTTGTGCATATCAGTTGCTCATTATTAATTACTATTTCTTTTGTGTGAATATGTCACAAATTATTTAACCAGACTACTCTTTCGCCCACTTGTGTCCACCCTTCTGGCTTTTATCAACAATGCTAATATAATTGTTCTTGTGCATGGTCTTATGTATACATGTATACGTACATTTCTCTATGTATGCATTTTAGGACATATGACTGAAAATAGAATTCTTGGTTTGTTTGTAGGGTATGCATATATGTTCAACTTTAGTGGTTAACAGAAAACTACATATTTTTTAATGTTCCATATCTTATACGAGCACTTTTTACAAGCATTTCTTTTAATTTGCTAACTCTCTCTTTAGCTCTATCTTACCTGTCTTATCTCTTTTCATCCGAGTGTTTGTTTTTCTTTTCGATTTTCTCTCTTTGTGGTTTTGGTGATTGTTGTTATTTTATGTTGTTTGGTTTTCTCATATGCATGACCATTTTCAATTAAATACTGAATCTTATATATGAAAATCTTGCAGAAATAGTTTGATAGTTGCAGGTGTTAACGTGTTTTTCTGGAGGGACAATCCCAGGACCTTTTGTTAGTGGGTATTTGTTTCTGGTTGGCATCTGGGCCTTGAGCTTCATCCAGTGAGTTCATATTATTTTCATTTAGTTAAAATTTCAAGTGATTTTAAACTAGATGTCACACAGTTTCAAGGCTGGTTTATACCCTGTTGTCTTTAACTGATAGGGTTTTTCTTTGGGTCTTTAATTCAAATCATGATGGTGTTATCAGGCCCCCACTCTTCAGAGGACCCTAACTACATTTTCCTCCAGACACACATGCTGTTAAAATCCATACTCAGCTCCCCCTTTTGGCTGGTATTTGGAAATCAAGTCTCTCAATAACAGTGCATTATAAAATGCCAGTCTCAGCAACCAAGGTTTCTGGTCCCACTTGGAATTTGATCCTTTCATTTCTCCCTTTCCTGACTTGGAATTTCTTCAATAACTTTGGACATGAAAAAAAAATTCTCATTTTCTGAGTGAAATAATTAAGAAGTATCATATAGCTGTACCTGGCCTGAAACACTACCTAAATTGGCAAAATGTTTGAAGAAAAATACAACCCAAAATAATACTTTCTAGTTCCCCTCACACCACCACCTCCTTTTCCCCAAGGCTAAGTAATAGATTTAGTTAGACTTAATAGGGAACAAATTAGGTGAATTATTTGTTGCTAGCCCAGGAGATAATGCTATATATTTTTCAATGCTTGTTATCCTGTTTAAAGCTATAAGGTTTTAATTATTACTTCAGTAGGATTTTACAAGGGAAACTGGAGACTTAATCACATTAATTTTACCTTTAGACCTAGATGGACTTTATTGATCCAAAGATGGTGACTGGGACACATCATTTCTTCAACAAAAAGTGAGGAGTATATGCCACTACTCTGAAAAATTTAAGCGGATGGATAATATAGAACTTTTTTGTAGATCAAACACAAGTGGTAAAATCGTATATCAGATATTACATTTCCTTTGAGATAATCTATTGACTATAACTCTATCATTTTGGTCAAAATCACTTTAACTGAGGGTTTTTGGAATAGTAAGTGTTGTCCTTCTACTTCCCCATTGAAAGACTAGTTCATGTCTCATTCAGCTCTTTTGGAGTATTGCACTTTTTATCTTCATCATAACAGAATATGAGACAGTAAACACATTCTGATTCCTAAGTATAGAAATTGCTTCATTTCCTTTCATTTGTCTTATTCTGTTATATTCTCTCTCTCTCTCTCTTTCTCACTCTATTTCTTTTTCAGTCTTTCTTCCTTCCTCCTAAACCAGTATATGTTACTTAGGAAATAAATTTTAAGTGATTGAATACAGAGATGAGTCATTTCTCAAGGTAAGCACTCAATCTAATAAGAACATATGTATCAGAATTTTAGTCCATTGATTTATAGTGAGAATCCTTACTATCTTATCCACTAGAAAACTCACAAATCGCATAACAATTGTCTAGTCCCTTCTTTATTAACAAGCTAAGGTGTTACATAGAGTTTCTGTCCTCGGGGATCCTGCCTTCTAGTGGGTCTCACTGCTTCCTCATTTATGTGCTAGGCACTGTGATTGGCATTTGGAAGTAATTGAATAAATATTCACTTACATGAGTGAGAGGATGAAAGGAAGAAAATGAACTGCTGATTGCTGGGTGACTATGGATTTAGAACAAAAGGAATTAGGTGTTTCAAATACTTATTATCATCCAGTTATACTAAATCGATGTATACATATCCCTAGTAAGAGTGCCTTTTACAGAAGCAAAAAGTCTGGGTTCCGATTTTAACCTGATTACCTTGGATGAAGTATGGTGAGACCAGACATACATCATGTGAGTGAAGTTGGAAAGAGTTTTACAGTTTGGTTTTACTCACAGTTCCCTGAAGAGAACACAGCATTCAATACAGTCTCTCAAGACAAGAACCAAGTTGTCACTTGGCAGGAGGAGGGAGCGGGGCTGTGGGCAAACCCCTTCATTGTGGTTTGTTTGGGAAGAAAAGAGAAAGGCAGAAAAAGCAGATTTGGGGTTGGCTAACTTCAGTACTTTCTGAGGAATGGGACTTGTCCTTGGTTGGCTTGCCTGGCCCTGGGATAATTAGGGAAAGTGGAGAGCAGCCCAGAGTCTCAAGAAGGAGAACTGATCAGCTGGCCTCTAGCCAGCTCTCCAAAACTGGGTCAAGACGGCACATGCACACACACACACACACACACACACACAGCCCTAAATTATAATTTCTGCATTTCCAGTTCCACCTCCATGAAAAGCTGTCATTGGCTTTACCAACATATGCTTCACAAACATCCAAGTAAATAATAATAATAATGACGGAAAGTAATAAAAAATAAAAGGGAAGAGAAAGAAAGAAGGAAAGATAGAGAAAGAAAGAAAGAGAGAAAGAAGAAAGAAAGAAAGAGAGAAAGAAGAAAGAGAAAGAAAGAAAGAGAGAGACAAATGGAAGGAAGGAAAAGAAAATGAAAGAAAGAAAAAGAAAGAAAGAAGAAAAGAGAAAGAAAAGAAAGAAGGAAAGAGGAAAAGCTAATGACCTCATCACCCCAATAAGTGCCCTTTTCTTGCCAGATCAATGTCTCTATCTAAGAGACAAATTCTTCTTTTAGATACAATTCCAATATTTATAAGTCTATTGCCAATTTATTCCTTGGAGCCTGTGCACAGAACCATTTTTTAAGGTATTGAACCTAAAAGCAATAGAAAGGACGAGATAAGATAAGGAAAACCTTAAGATAGGAAACCCAGATTGCTATTACACTGTTCAACATTTTCATTTCCTCTTCTGACATAAAATGAGTGTGGAAGAGCAATAAATGTCTCTTTTTAAATAACTAAGGTAAAGGGAATACAGTGTAATTTAACAGACATAATACATACTGGTTGTATATTTCCATTTGTAGCGACATTGGAAAACCAAGTAGAAACAATTAGTAAACTGTGTGTAACCTATTTAAACATTCACTAAAATGAGGCTTGCAAATTTTAATAGCAAAATTTCAAGTTCTATCTTGAAAATGTATCTATTCTCACAGATAATAGTTATCTATTCTCACAGATAATGTTTACCTATTCTCACAGAGAAATGTCCTATCAATATTACCAGATTATTTTTCCTATAAAGTATAGCCTGGAAAAAGCAGAAAAGAAAAACATCCTCCCCTCTCCCCACACACAGAGTATCCCAGTCTTTGATACTTGCCAGTGAAATAGCTTGTCAACAGAGAGTTTTATCCAATGGCAAAGACTCCATACAAATGAAGTTGGATGTTTAGTTTAACATCCTTTAGGTATTTTTGTTACAAATATTATGCTATTATAAAAACTGATTTTTGATGAGAAAACTAACTTGTGTTGCTTCCTAATATTTCTTTAAATATATGATGTTTTAGAGATTTCTGACTACTTTGGAATTTTACATGCTATTTGGACATAAATTCCAGTTCAAGACATGACATGAATAAATGCAATCAAATTTTTTATGTGGTGTTGAATCTCATGAGAGTACAATGGAAGGAGGACTGCCATGATGGGCACACATGTTGAACTGCTAGCAGAAAACCTATAGTAGCCAGAAAGCCAACAGTTATCAGGTGGATATATCTTAACTTAGCATCCTTCAAAGGGAAATTTCAATATCACATTGGAATCATGAAAATGCACTGTACATTTTTTCTTTCCAAAATATCAATCATCAAGCATTCGCATATGGTATTATAATTAGAACACAGCATGGATTTGGAGAAAAAGAAGAAAATGTATGATACTTGAAGAGAATAATGTAAAGGCTTTCAAATTTATTAAAATTTTATTCTTTAGTCATCCTTTCCACCTAACGTAATTGAGTTCCCACCACATGTCACATACACTATTAGTGTGTTAGTTACAGGAGGTAGAGAGATATAAAAGGCACAGTTACTGTCCCAATCAGGACAGTCATTGTAGGGCAAGTTGCCCATACAATTTTACAACATACAAGATGGAATTTGTTCTGGATTTGTTTTAGTTGTTTGGTTCTTTGCAAGTTCCCTTGTGTTGACTTATGGACTAACATAAGTGACAACTTATTTAATGCTTTAATATGAGACTTGAAGTTAGAATAATATTTTGTCTTGAGAGTCTTTTTTACTTGAGGATGTAAATAGCATCTATTAAGGTTGCAGAATATTAAAAACATGTAATGCTAGAATATAATTTGCAAAATGGATATAAGCAGAATATTAAGCAATACGAAATATTTAACAATTTTGAAAATGGAAATGCATTGAAAATTTAGCAGAATAATGTCCATATGGAATTAAATGGTCATTAAAAATGACTATGCCATCTTTCCATAGAGTGGATGGGGGAGTATGTCAGTAAACTCTTTACTCTCCAATCTATTACTCTTCTTCTGTTGTTCTGTTCTCTTATTCGGGGCAAATATATTTTCCAGAATCCCCTTTTCTCTGACTTTGACTTCTCTTCATTCCATAAGACACCTTCATATCACAAATATTATCTAAATCAGATACAGGTGAGACTGAAGTACAAGTTTGTTCCACTTCTCCAGGAATGCACCATGAAGGAGGCTTTCTCTAGCTTTCTGCTTTTCATTCTTCCCCAGTGGCATCTGGTAAGGTTCACTGAAGAATCTGAGAGTGAATGTGAACTCCCGCAGATCTGTGACTCCCAAGGCTTTTGTATTCAGAGGATATAACATACTAATCATTGAAGAATTTATTAAATATGCTAACTCAATTCTTTTCTAATTGTATGGCAGAAACTTGTCTTCCCACAAAATGTTTCAGGTAATGCAATATTCATGTGTTTTCTCTCTTTGGAGGCAGTTTTCTTACCTTAGATTCCAGGCTAGTTGCTCTTGCTGTTATTTTGGCTTTTTGGTTAGTTCAACAAAAGTTATGATTTTGTATATTATCCAACTTTTTTTTTGTTAGAATGGAAGAAATCCTCTTTCCACTTCCTAAGAAAAAGACGTTAAGTCCTCAGAATACTTTCTATACCCTAAGTTTACTCTCCCCTTACTTCTTCATATTGTTCTAGAAGTTTTAGTTTGTAACAAAAGCAAAATTTCATTTCTGTGCATGATCATATTATTGCCTCTGTTATCTTTTCCATTTTCAGTACTGAAAAATAAATACTTAGGAAACAATAATTCCAGTAACCATTTTTTTCCCCAAAGTAAAGGAGAGCTGTCACAAAGGTGTGGTTCTCAACTCTAGGCTTCCCTAGCCTCATTTTCCTGTTCCGCAATTTGAAGGCCAGCATGTACCACTGCAACAGCGTCTTCAGCTGTAGGTGCAATGTATCGAAACATCTAAAATTTCCTCACATTTTCAGATCTTGATATTGATCTGGACATTTAGAAAATTATAGACTCTAGGCAGAATGGTGAGACCTTATCAATCGTTTGGCTTGTCTTTATTATTTTTAATCAGTGATATAGGATAACACAGATATTTCATTGCTTTTATACTACTACCATGATTCTGATTCTTTATGATGATAAATGGAATATTTACTTAGGCTTCTTCTTATTATTGCATTACTCTTATCTTTCGCTGTGAGCACGAATGTCTTAAAAGTAATTCCTTTAAAAATTTTAATTCTAGTTTTATTTTTCTAAATGTGTACAGTTTCACTAGAAATATAACTCACCAACCCTACCATCATCCCATTATATATAAATGTACACCTGCTAAATGATAGGGTTAAGACCTTTCTTAATACATCTATGTCAGGGCTATGGCCTTTTGCTAATATTTAGAGGGGATTAACCATAATAATTACAGAGTATAAAGTGAATACTGTTTCAATCTGATTTAATAATGGCAAAGTGAAGAGCTTTTCAGTCATTCTAAGTATTGTTTATTCATTTCACATTAGGCTAAAAATAACAAGAAAAGAGAAACAGCATTTATTAAGCACATACAGTATATCAGATGCTATGATACACATAAAATACAATTTTCCTAATTTGCATTGTTGAATCAAAGTAGTTGATGCTCAATAAATTCAATCAATATCTTGAAATCAAAACAAATTTTGAATTCAAATCTCTTCAATTCCAAGTCATGAACTATCTCTTGAGCTCATATAATTTCCATATTGAAAGTCATTTAAAAATCATTGTTAAAGGTATAAATGAATAAATAAATTGTGATATAGAATGAAAGCTGGCTCCTGAAATTCCATATAACTTCTGTGTTATAAGTTTCATCAGCCCAGTTATTTGATGCAAACATTCTTGATAACAGAAACTATAAATGATCTATGTCAGAGAAAATAGAATATGTAGCTTAAGTAGGAGTATGAAAAAGCAGAGAAAAAGATAATCCCTGAAAGTAGTGTAATGGTAATATGAAAAACCAGGTTGCACTCACAAGTTCATTTCTGCCTGTGGGAACAGAAGAATACATTATTAAACAAAGCTAAAATTGTCTAAATTGGCTTCCAGTAAATGGTTTTTACTACAGTTGCATGATAGAAATGTCAAGACATCCTTGACATTAAATGCAGAGGAGGAGCCTAAACTTAGAGGAAATTAGTGGAAACCAGGATTGCAGAAAGTAGGGCCACAGTATATATATATGTAAATAATTAACAAAGGGATAGTAGATTCAATTCTTATCCAGGCATAAAATTTTGAACTGATGTTCTGCTGACTCAGAGAAGCGACATGAGTGACTAAGAAGTAATGGCATGGTGGGGAGAGATTCCAGTTGGAGGAAAAGAAACTAGACCATGACTTGAGTGTAGGAGAAGAGTGTCAGATGTAGAAGCAGATTGAACAAGGACTCCTCTCACTGTTTACTCACATAAATTCAAGGCCCCCCAAAGTAAAGGACCAAAATAGTTTCAGTAACAACAAATGTAAATACCGTTAAATGAGTCTACTATTGCTAAATTTGGCTGTATTTTGCTAAGTTTGGGATTGCATTCAGTCCTTTTCATGTTTCCTTTATGCTCATAAATACCCTGTGAAGTATAAATTATTATCTTCATCTTATAAGTGAACACACTTTCCCCAGAGCTATTCAGATAATAATTGTCAGGAGTAAGATTCAAACCCACATCATTGCGACTTTTTATCTTTTCCCTTGACTATTGATGCCCACTCCCTTTCTTACCAAATCTCTAAGAAAGAAACAGAACATTCGGCAGTTATAAGTTGAATTCAAGTCCTTACAGCAGAGCATGTACACAAGTTGTAAAGATGAAAAATGTGGGAATGTCTGGAAAAATCAACCATAATACTGTTTGAGGATATTGTTGTTACTATTATTATTAATATTTATCTTCTATCTACTCATTGAATCCAAGGAAAAAGAGATTAGGAAGATATGGTATTATTTCATATATGGATTGCAGCCAATCAATAAATCCTGAATACCTATGATATTTCAAGTGCTGTAGTGTTTGATCTGTAATTATATCTACTTAATCCACTGAGAATTATGAACTCTCATCTCATTTCATAGATGAGGAAACTAGGAGTCAGAGACACTTTAAGGTCCCACTTCTTCTCCAAGAAAAACTAGGACATTCTGTTTTCTAAGCCTAAGCTCTTTCTACAACTGGGACTCACTAGGATAAGGACAAGGACAACAGGGAGCTGTGCTGATGGCTGAATCATTGTACTGCCTCCTATTGCTAGTGTGACAGTCATTGGAAATTGTTTGTAGGCTTTAGAGGAATGGGAAAAGGCCATGACAAGATAATTTGAACCTGTCTGATGAATGTTGATCCCAGAACTCTAGCAATTTCAACCATCTACCCTGGCTCTTTGAATATATTTATGGCATTTTTGTTTTGAAAAGCACAATACAAACAGGTGATGGCAACAATAATAGAATTTAAAAAATAAAATGTCATTAAATAATCATCAAATGGGTAAGATACCCAATGAGAAGTTGGAAATAGATAGAGCTATACGTAATTATCACCACGAATACATACAGAGACCGAATGCAAGATTTGACTGTAAAATAAGTGGATTAATTTTAAAATATTTCAATAATGGGGAAGTTAATCTAATTCTAAGATTTATAAAAATGTGAAAGAGGGTGTTATCAGAGTTGTCTGAACCAGAGCAACTATCTTGAATAGGGGCTGGGTAAACTAAGGCTGAGACCAACTGGACTGCCTTCTCAGACAGTTAGGCATTCTAAGTCACAGGGTGAGATAGCAGCATAGCACAAGATGCCAGTCATAAAGGTCTTGCTGGTAAAACAGATTGCAGTAAAGAAGCAGCGAAAACCCAGCAAAATCAAGATGGTAACAAAAGTGACCTCTTCTCGTCCTCGATACTGCCCTCTCACCAGCGCCATGACAATTTACAAATGCCATGGCAGTGTCAGGAAGTTACCCATAGGAAGTTACCCATATAGGTCTAAAAAAGGGAGGTGTAAATAATCCACCTTTTGTTTAGCATATAATCAATAAATAACCGTATAAACAGGCAACCAGCAGTGCTCGGGGCTGCTCTGCCTATGGAGTAACCATTCTTTATTCCTTTACTTTCTTAATAAACTTGCTATTGCTTTATTCTATGGACTCACCTCAAATTCTTTCTTGTGTGAGATCCAAGAACCCTGTTTTGAGTTCTGGACTTGGACCCCTCTCCAGTAACAGTGATAATTACATATAAGGAAGTGGGCACCACCTGTTTGGGTCTTTCTTCCCTTTCCACATGGGAATATTATAAATTATTGTTTTCATATCAGGTACACTACAAATGTAGAAGAAAGTCTAAACTGATGTTTTCTTTGATATCTTTGAATAATAAAATTCTATAATTAACTCCTTTAATTTTTAGTCCATGCCTACAATGAAACATTTTATTATATTTTGGCCTACATATTAGTAAACTAACAGTAAAAGATGAAGAAAGTGCAGGTTATTTTAAATGAACTTTTCAGAAAGCCAAAGTCACTATTTGGTATTTCATATATAATAATCTCCAAACTTTGCAGTTATCATGAATCATGCAGTCACTGAAATTGCATTTCTGAAGTTCTTCGCTATGATGATGGTAAACTATAAACATATGCTATCCAGATGAAACGACCTTTGCAAAATTGTAGCAGGGAGAGAAATCTAATATACTTAAGCACATCTTGTTTCTAACCTCCCAACTTTACTGTCTGTGTTCATACCTGCAAGTATGTCAAGCTAACTATGGGAAGAATTTATAATTTAAATTCATGAAACTAACTCTATCTTTGTTTTGATAGGGACCAAAACTACTTCTTGTAAGGTAAATAAAAGGCCACAAGATTAGGATTATGATAGGGGCCTAAACTTTGCTAAGTAGGCACAGTTAAACAATAACCTGCCATTGCTTGCTTAGCTTGTTTTTCTACAGTCCTTACTGCTCTGGAGTAGTGTAACCAGAGGTCCTACGATTTTTAAGTGTGCCAACTGCTCCTATAGATATCATTATTGTGAAACCTGAAGAACTGGTATTTGAGAAATTTTTTTTAAGATTTAGAATTTTGGCAGATGAAGGGATACCATCTGGATATGTGACCTATACTAGGCTACTGACTCAACTGATCCTATGACTCCCCACCCAGGAAGTGATTCAGCTGCAGGAAGACCATTCCAAAAGCTCTGTGATTTCATCCCCAATCAATTGTCCCAATACCTCCAGGCTCCTACTAAAGCACCCTTAAAAACTCTAGCCTCTGAATTCTCAGGGAGATAGGTTTGAGAAATACCTTCCGTCTCTTCACATGCCTGGCCTTGTGATTATTAAGCTCTTTCTCTGCTGAAACTCCTACTGCTTTTGGTGTATTGGCTTTTCCAGACAGCAGGTAAAAAGAATTTGTTAGAAATTTACACAAAGGACTCTTGCCTAGAAGCTATTAGTAGACTCCTGAGTGGGGCCTGAACTACCATGCTGCTGATTTTTTTAAATTCTTACAAAAACAAGTAATGCTACTAAATATGCCTAATGTTATTAACCCCAATTTGATATGCTTTATGTAACCTAGCCTTCACTTCTGCAATAATAAAGAATACTGTTTAACATCAATAACAATATCTTTAAAGTCTCTTTTAGAAACCCAGAATACAAATGTGTCTAAATAAACTTGTGATGAACTTTTTTTCTTTTCCTTCATTTTTCTCCTTTTCCAGAGCAGTTGGGTAATATTTCCCCACAGGGACTTGACCCCAGTGGTAGGCAGAATTGATGGACAGCCTAAAGCAAAAGAACCAGCCATGAAAGTTCTAAAGATTCAAACTTCTGACTCGGCATGGCAGCTTACACCTGTAATCCCAGCACTTTGAGAGGGCAAGGCAGGTGGATCACTTAAGGTGAGGAGTTCAAGACCAGCCTGGTCAACATGGTGAAACCCCACCTCTACTAAAAATATAAATATTAGCCAGACATGGTAGCATGCACCTTTAATCACAGCTACTCAGGAGGCTGAGGCATGAGAATTGCTTGAACCCTGGCAGTGGAGGTTTCAGTGAGTCGAGATCATGCCACTGCACTCCAGCCTGGGAAACAGAGTGAGACTGTCTCAAAAAACAAATGAACAAACTAACAAAACATTCGAATTGTTGAGACCACTGAAGAATTCCACATTTCCACATTTAGCAGAGAAAGAGAAGGATCCCTGCTAGTATCTGGGTAGTATTCAGAATTATCATGGATAGAGAACAGAGAGAAAATTAAATTATTAAACATCTCATTAATTAGTGTCTTGTAACTTATGTCTCTTTTGATCAAGATTATCAAAACCCAAAGAGGACTTTGCAAGTAGATAGGAGGTAACCTCAATTATGCAAGCTTTCCCAAGATATAAGAGCCAATGTTCAATCAAGAAAAAAAAATGTACTACTCTGAAATTCTGAAACAGAAATAAATAATGGAGGAAATTTATTTACTCAGTTGAAACTGCCTTTGCAAAAATTATGACACTGTGAACAATTTGATATAGGAAAATTATGAACATTAAAGAAATGTGGCCTAATGGATTCCATCTTGCTTCTAAACTCCAAGCTGTTCTTACTGATTCCTGGGCATAAGTAAAGCTAACTTTGGAAAGAATTCAGTTTACAGATTAACTTGAAAACAGAAATGATAACAGCCTCTTCCTGAAACAAACCTCCTTCTTGCTTGAGGACCAGCTGAAACTTTCTTTGGAAAACAGAGAAGCCACTATATCAGAAATTATGACACAGGAGTCAGGTAGCCAGAGATCATGAGCTTTCCAACCTTCCCAAATGCTCCTATAGATAACATCAATATTGTAAAAGCTAAGTTTGATATTTGAGACATTTTTCAAGCTCTGCAGTCAGAAGGACCAGCTGATACCACCTAGATCAATAAACTGACTCGGCTAGTTTTGTGATCTCACCCAGAACCTGAAGATAGCAAGAAAGCAGCTTCAGCTCCCTTCAACTAATCCCCAAGCCAATCAGTCAATATTCCCCATTCCCTGGCCACTCACTCACTAAATTATTCTTAAAAATCTTTAGTCTCTAAATTTTGGGGAGACTAATTTGAGTAAAAAACTCCGGCATTCTGCTTAGCTAACTCATTGTTTATTAATCTCTTTCTCTATTGTAATACTTCTGTCTCAGTAAATTGGCTGTATCTGGGTAGTGGGCAAGAATAACTCATTGGACAATTATACAGTGGATGAAACTTACAAAGCCAAATTGGAGACGATATGTGTGTCAGATGCTAGCAACAGAAGGTGGTTTCTATTATTCCAAGATTAAAAGAAAATAAAAGGAGGCACACTTAATGGAAAATGATCAGGTAGGTCATTCAGTGGGCATGAGAGCCATGGAGGAAATGTGCTACTGCTAGAGAAGCTTGTGGATGAAGACAAGAGAGACAAGGACCCTGGCTTTTTATTTTCTAAATTTTAAAAAAATATTTTATTTATGAATAATTTTATACTTACAGAAAAGTTTAAAGATAGTATGAATGGATTTCACCTAATTTTCACCCATTTCCCCTGATGCTAACAAATATGGTACATTAGTATTAATTCATCTTCAGATTTTATTTTGATTTCACCAGTTTTCCACTAATGTTCTCTTACTGTTTCAGGATCCAGAGGAGGCTATATTAGTGCATATACTTTTCATTTACTTTTTTTTCACTTCTCCTGATTGAGCTTTCCAGTGATTGAAACCAGGCAGAGCCCAGCTGAGGGAAAAGTTTGAAAATTGGAAAATGAAGCCTGTAGGGATAAGTTCACCTGTAAATGCAGAGTAGAGCAGGAGAGGATGGGACATACCTCTAAGAATAAACAGGCATAAGATTACTACACCAAGTTATACCCTTTCATTTACTGAAGTTTTAAATAGACCATACTCATATCACTAAAGCCACACCAGGATTATTCATCATCAGTACAACAGCCTTGAAAGTTAGTGACTTTCAAGTTAGTACTCAGGTCACAGAACCACTAATAAATAAAACAGAGTTTAACCACAAGCTTATTTGACCTTCCCACTTGTTACACTGAAGTTCTGATATTAGAATAATTGTTTCTTCACACCATAACCAGACATCAAAGTTCACAGGCCATACTAAATATATTGCTTTTCTATAACTGTTACTGAACTTAGATAAGTCACTGTAATTCTCAGATACCTAGTTCATTCATCTATAAAATGAGAGAAAATTCCTGTGATCTTAAAGTTCTTGCTTCAAACAGAAATAAAGCCTGTCCAAATTATGTTTATTTTTCAATAGTGGCCAAAGTTCAACTGAAAGTTGACTTTTTCACCTTCTATCATGCTGAGTCAAGTGATTATATACCATGTTCAGACAGATAGTCTTATATGGCTCACCTTGATTTTTCAAGATGTATATATCAAAAGTGAATCTGACCCCTTCCCAAAAGAAGAAGCAAAAATGTAAACATGTTATGGGATCATGAAGCTTAATTTATTTGTTAACTTATTAAAAATGTGCTAGCGTCACATTTATTCTCTGCATTCAAATAATCATCTACTGGATCAAAGCCATCAGGACAGCAGTGATAGAAAAAGGCAGAAATAAGTAGAAGGGGCTGCTTTGTCTGTGGTTAACCACATATTGCATTTTTGTTGTTATGTATCCATTTTTGTTGAATCCAATAAAGTTTTCATTTTTAGTGCCCAAACCTTGAAATTGTTATGTTTATTTCAAGCAAACCACAAAGCATGGAAGTTAATTCCCATAGCCTGAGAGACATGACATTTTTCTATATAGACTTTTCAAATGTTTAATGGGCCAAGGTGGTGACTTAAATCTCATCATCATTACACCTCCCCCAACCCTTGCTTGTAACCATCATGTAAAGTAGATGAAAATAAATGAGGGAAATATAGTAATGAATAAAAGAACTACATTGAATCTTCCAGTACTGCTCAACTCCCAACACTGCTGGTTAAGTTTCCATATCCCATACAAGTCATTAGAGGTGTCCAGAGTGTCAAGGGTCACAGGTCCTACAATACATTAGTTGGCTACTTCCTTCCACTTTCTCATAGCATTCCAATTTAGTCCAGATAGCTTTCTCACTCAATCAGTTCCGCCTTTCTTTAAAGAGGTTCAACTTTATTAGTTGAAGTCAAGGATGATATTCTTACACGTTCTGACAGTGACTGGTGTAGTAACATACATGGACACCATTCTCCCGAGTGAGAAAACATAACAGAGACTCTGGAAAAGGGATTTTTACTCAGTAAAAAGCTGCTTTTCTCCCACTTGGATTTGTCAGATCTGGATATGACAACTAGGATTGCTGCATCTCTCTTGAAATCATGAAGGCAACTAGTTGAAGATCAACACAGAATGACAGATGAGAAAAATTTGAACACTGTATCAGCAATGATGCTTTTGGTATCTTAATTCATGAGACATGAGAAAGCCCTAGAGTTGGATGAATGAGAACATAAACATTTTTGATCTTTATGTTTCATAGATTTTGAATTTCTGGTTGATTTTGGTTGATACTTTATTGTATAATGTAATGAAAAGCATATGATAGAGTGTCTGACACATAGTAAGCTTTAGTAAGTCTTGGTTTTCTTCCCTGTTTTCCTCACTGAACACCAGGCTACTCCAGGCCAGGTCATATCATTACTGGACCTTACAAGAGTAATCAAAATTGTGCATTTGAATAAATGACCTGGGGATTTAAATTGCAGAGACATAAGAAATGAAATATATATTCTAAGAGAGCTTTACTTCTTTCTGCCAGGGAAAGAGGGAATCGTTTCTAGGAATTTCTCCTCCTTAACTATGAGGATTCAATATCAATATAGAGTGTAAGAAAAAGAGAGTAAACAAAGCAAATAATGCAAAATCTCCAAAGAAGACAATGAAAAAGAGAAAGGACACACTGGCTCAACAAGAAT
The DNA here is from genome assembly GCA_004027715.1 of Plecturocebus donacophilus. NCBI lineage: Eukaryota > Metazoa > Chordata > Mammalia > Primates > Pitheciidae > Plecturocebus > Plecturocebus donacophilus. The sequence continues at coordinate 15,187 of PVKP010016166.1, read as the reverse complement.
GACAATTCCAGGAAATTTATTATGTGCAATTACCTGTTCCCTGCTCACAGACTCTAGTCTGAGAGAATCTCCATTTATTCCCACTTACTAATGTCAGAACTGTAATTTTCACGTGTCCTCTTCCCTTCCTTCATGACTGGCCCCTTTTGCCTGACTGTTGACTCCCCTCTCCCTGTTGTTCCAGTAATGGCATTCTATAGCATATCTTGACAGAGATATTTGGCATGACTGGAAGGCTACTAGATTCACTATGATTTCCAATCTCTCTCAGCAATTTGCTCCTCAACCTTCCAATGACATGACCAGCTCAGGTCAGTACTTATTGCCTTGCTGTAAGTGGAGGCACAGTTCTGTTTTTTGGCCTAGTGTCATTATTGGAATTGGATGTCTAACTCAGAGAATGGACCACTGTTATTTGTCATAAACAAAGACCCTCTTGTTTGAGAGACTCAATTTTGTTGATGATTTACTGCACTGACTTTGAATACCGAATTTCTAGCTGCGTTCCAAAGTACTAGTACAGCTTGTGAAAAGATATGTCACAATGGTGCCCAAACAAGGCTACGATGAACAGAATTTCTCTGTTTCCGAAGCAACAAGCGATGTTGTTACTTCTTTTAGCCCTTTGTGTATAATTACATGAACAAATAGTTTAACTGTCCCATTCTCCATTTTGGGAGGTTGATGAATTTAACTGATTAGATTCTAGAATAGTAAAAATGGCTTTGGAAGAAATGTTAAGTAATGACATGGAACTGGCAAAACATCTTTTCAGGCCACTTTTTCTAATATTTTCTGTTGAAGGTGTTTGACGATTCTAATATAAGGTCTCAGAAGAAACACTTTGCTGTGTATGGCCTCCTTCCTGTGTTTAACTATCTCTGTCTTCATTTTAAAATTGGATGCAATGTTTATGTCGTACCTTGAGAAAATTTCCTGGGAGATTGTTTCAACCCCTGCACAGGATTGAGAAATTTAGAAACATAAGTATCTGTAATCCAAGCTACTTGGGAGACTGAGGTGGGTAAATGCTTGAGCCCAGGTAGTTTGAGGTTGCAGTGAGCCATGATCATGCCACTGCACTCTAGTCTGGGAGACAGAGCAAGATCCTATTGCTAAAAAATAAAATAAAATTAAGTAAAATATCAATTACCTAGTGCCGTTGACCTGTAAGAATGAATACTATAAGACAGTGAATATACTTGGTAAACTACTCCATGTTATAAAAGTTTAGTCTTTATATTCAGTATTATCCCTTTATAATGAATTATAATTCTATACTATGCAATGTTGTAGACTAGCCATAAACACAATGAGATTCCATTACATATATTTTATAATAGCTTACATTAGAAACAAAACACACTGATAAAACCAAGTGCTGACAAGGATATGGTACAACTGGAATTCTCTACATTATGAGTAGGTAGTAATCACAGTGATACAATAACTGTATTAGTCAGAGTTCCTCAGGGAAATATGCCCTAAAGGATGTGTTATGTATAGAGAAAATGATTTAAAGCTTTGGCTAACACAATTAAGGATAGTTTATTTTTTTATTTTTTAGATATGAGCTCTTGCTATGTTGCTCAGGCTGGTGACAATTCATCTTTTTATCCATCCCCAGGACAAAAGTGTGCTTTGTGGTTGAAGTTTCTCAAGACTTCTTTGTGGAGTGAACAACCTTGTTAGTAGGTATAATTATTAGTCCTATTCTATAGATGACTACATATGAGTTTGCAGATTTCATGTCCCTTACCCGACTTGAGATAATGGGATGTAGAAACAAGAATCAAATTTTATTTTCTTCTCTCCAAGGACTACAGCTTGCACTCTAGGTGCTAAATCACACTCTGTGCTGTAATATTTGTAAAGAAACTCACATCAGTTTTCATATATTATCTATCAGATCATTAAAGTCTAGAATGTATTGCTTTTTCTTTTTAAAAAAAGATATTTAACAAATTTCTCACTTTAACATTTAAGACAGGTACAGAAAGTAAGAGTGATTTCCAGGAGAGTGACCGTGATAGCTACATCACTAGATGAAATAAATGTTCAGCTTCATTATAATCTTATGAGACCACCATCCTATATGTGGCCTATCATTGACCACAACGTTGTGATATGGCACATGACTATATGTATAAAGTTTCATTGTGATACCCTATCTCTAATAAATGTCATTGTAATACTTCAAAAAATGAATACTGCTAATTTTCTAGTAGCCCCATTCCTATAAACACTGAGTTACCCTAGTGAACTCAACAAGCTCCTCCACATACTACTTAGAAGAAATAATGTATCAAGTCATTTCTCCTGCCATGCAGAGCTGCGTATGGCTGACTGCTACCTGGACCCTGTTGTTATGAGCATTTTGTAAAGGCCTCAAGGTCTGAGTGATGTTCTATGTTATCTGAAAGACATATCAAAACTGAAGCAAATGTGTTCCCCATGGGGTGCTTATCTAAGGAGGCTTTGGATAAAATTGAGGATATGAAGGTTTGTGTGTGTGAACAGGGTGGTTGTGGAGACATGGTACAGTCTGTGTGTCTTTATATGATTTTGTCAAAGTTGTTCTGATAAAGTACATGTACAAGCATTATTTGAGTGTAGAAGGCTGGGATATCAAGAGCAAAATAGACATTGCAGAAACAGATATGAAAAAAATTATACATGAACCTGATAAATCACTACCAACACCATTTCAGCTGGGATCTAATTATTCACCAAGGCAAATTTCCAGAGCAGATAGGATTATCTCAAACATGTTTCCCATAGAAATTTCAACTGAAGAGCTTAGAACAGATACAGAAGTAGATGGTAGATTCACTATGAAACATGATGAATGTTAATAAAAACCACCTTCACAGCTCTATGGAGTTATTATGTATTAAGGATTCTAAAAATGTCATAGTCTTAACCAAGCAAATTCTTTTTAAGACATCTATGTAAATAAATCACCATATACAGTATGAAAAAAATATATACACACACAACAAAAATGGTTTAATTTATTATGTTATACTCATAACACAGACTATGGAGCAAGTATCTATTATTGGATGTTTCAGTTAAATAAATTTTAGTAAATTTAGCATATAAAATATTATGGTAGCATATACATTTGTTTATGTTAAAATATCATAAAGCCCTTCCAAATATTATTTATATATTACATGAAAAGTTCAGAATAAAATATTATATAATACATATATTAATATTCACCTGTTTTAGAACTATGAATAATATTATATATATTAAAAGAAAACACTGATCTCTACTTTAGTGTGCTAAGACTGATTAATCTTTCTTTGGCTTTTAAAAAGTAATATGATTTTTTTTTTCTTTTTGAGATGGAGTTTTGCTCTTGTTGCCCAGGCTGGAGTGCAATGGCCCAATCTCAGCTTACTGCAACTTCCGCCTCCCAAGTTCAAGCAATTCTCCTTCCTCATCCTCCCAAGTAGCTGGGATTACAGGCATGCACCACCACGCCCAGCTAATTTTGTATTTTTAGTAGAGATGGGGTTTCTCCTTGTTGGAAAATTCCCAAGGTCTCAAATTCCCAACCTCAGGTGATACGCCTGCCTTGGCCTCTCAAAGTTCTGGGATTACACACGTGAGCCACCATGCCTGGCTGGAATTTTCATCTATGTTCATTATAGTGAAGAAAACTTACAATGCAATATATAAAACAAAAATAAAAGGATAGTGATTCTAGTGGGAAAAAATGTAAAAATATTTATTAAATTCTGTTGAATTACAAGTAAACAAATCTAATTTTTAACTGCCAAGAAAGCATGAGAACTGCATTAGGTGATTGATAACCCTTGCTGTCTTCTAGAATGAAGAGAGAGGAAAGTGGAAACATTTAAGAATGTGCACAAGAAAGGAATGTGAGAAGAGGAGAAAGGCTTGAACACTGCTAAAGAATCCACCAGAGAGAACTTAATGACCTAACAGTGGCATTCCTTCCACCATTAATGATCAAGAAATGAGGGATTATAAGAAAAAGTAATCCTTCTAATTTATCTTTGACAAATTTTGTGCTTAAGTGAGATGTAGGTTATTATTATTTTTATTTTGTTTGGGGAAAGGGGTTCCACAGGTAGCAAGAGCATGTTTGAGGTTTGAATCCTGGAAGAAACTTCCTGAGCTCTAGCTATTCCTCATCTTTTACTCATATTAAAAAACACAAAGATCAGTCTATCATTGATGGGCATTTGGGTTGGTTTCAAGTCTTTGCTATTATAAATAGTGCTGCAATAAACATACATGTGCATGTGTCTTTATAGCAGAATGATTTATAATCCTTTGGGTATATACCCAATAATGGGACTGTTAGGTCAAATATTATTTCCAGTTCTAAATCCTTGAGGAATTGCCACACTGTCTTCCACAATGGTTGAACTAATTTACACTCCCACCAACAGTGTAAAAATGTTTCTACTTCTCCACTGCCTCGCTAGTATGTGTTGTTTCCTGACTTTTTAGTAATTTCCATTCTAACTGGCATGAGATGGTATCTCATTGTGATTTTGATTTGCATTTCTTTAATGACCAGTGATGATGAGCTTTTTTGCATATGTTTGTTGGCCACATAAATGTCTTCTTTGGAGAAGTGTCTGTTCATACATTTTGCCCACTTTTTGATGGGGTTTTTTGTTTTGTTATTGCAAATTTGTTTAAGTTTCTTATAGATTCTGAATATTAGCCCTTTGTCAGATGGATTGCAAAATTTTTCTCCCATTCTGTCAGTTGCCTGTTTACTCTGATGATAGTTTCTTTTGCTATGCAGAAGCTCTTTACTTTAATTAGATCCCATTTGTCAATATTGGCTTTTGTTGCAATTGTTTTTGGTGTTTTAGCCATGAAGTCTTTGCCCATGCCTATGTCCTGCATGGTATTACCTAGGTTATCTTCTAATGTTTTATGGTTTTAAGTTTTACATTTAAGTCTAATCCATCTTGAGTTAATTTTTGTATAAGGTGTAAGGAAGGGGTCCAATTTCTGTTTTCTGCATATAGCTAGCCAGTTTTCCCAACACCATTTAATAAATAAGGAATCCTTCCCCCATTACTTGTTTTTGTCAGGTTTGTTGAAGTTCAGATGGCTGTAAATGTGTGGTGTTATTTCTGATGTCTCGGTTCTGTTCCATTGGTTTATATATCTGTTTTGGTACAAATACCATGCTGTTTTGGTTACCGTAGCCTTGTAGTATAGTTTGAAGTCAGGTAGCATGTGGCACATATATACCATAGAATACTATGCAGCATTAAAAAAAAAATAGTTTATGTCCTTTGCAGGGATATGGATTAAGCTAGAAGCCATCATTCTCAGCAAATTAACACAGGGACAGAAAACTAAATACCTCATATTCTCACTCGTAAGTGGGAGTTGAACAATGAGAACCCATGGACACAGGAAGGGGAACATCACACACCAGGGCCTGTTGAGGAGTGGTAGGCAAGGGGAGGGAGAAGATTAGGACAAATATCTAATGCATGCAGGGCTTAAAACATAGATGATGGGTTGATAGGTGCAGCAAACCACCATGGCACATGTATATCTATGTAACACACTTGCAAGTTCTGCACATGTATTCCAGAAATTAAAGTAAAATTGAAAAATGTTTAAAAATATAAAAAAAGAAAGAAGTCAATGTGAAAATACAACACATACTACACGATTTCAACTACATGTCATTCTGGGAAAGGCAAAATTATGGGAAAATTCAAAATACCAATGTGGGCCAGGTGTGGTGGCTCTTACTTGTAATATCAGCACTTTTGGAGGACAAGGCATGCAGATCACCTGAGGTCAGGAGTTTGAGACTAGCCTAGCCAACATGGTGAAACCCTGTCTCTTTTAAAAATATAAAAATTTGTCAGGTGTGGTGGCAGGCATCTGCAGTCCCAGCTATTCGGGAGACTGAGGCAGGAGAATTGATTGAAGCTGGGAGGCAGAGGTTGCAGTGAGCCACGATTGCTCCATTGCACTCCAGCGTATGGGACAAGAGCGAGACTCTGTCTCAAAAAAAAAGAGACCAGTGTCACCAGAGGTCTGCTGCAAAGAGAAAGGGAGAGATGAACAGGCATTTTGGGGGCAGTGCAACTATTCTATAATGGTGGATAAATTTCATTACAAGTTTGTCAAAACCTCTAGTATGTACAGCATAAAAAGTGAACCTTACTATAAAGCACAAATTTTAGTTAATGACAATGTATCAGTATTGACTCATCAATTGCAACAAACTTGCCACACCAAGGTAAGATGCAAACAGGGGACACTGTGGGTGAGGCAGAGGGGTAGTGAGGGGTATACCAAACTGTACTTCTGTAAATCTAAAACTGCTTTAAAATATAAAGTCTAGTAGTTAAAAAAGAATGCACTAATAAAGAACAGTATGAATGAAAAAAATAATCACGGGGATCAGATAAATGTCTGCCCTAATTCTTGGTGTAATTTTGCAAATTAAATTAAATTATGAATGTGAATTTCAGAAATGTAGTTGGTTCCTTCTGCAGGGTTTTTTCAGACACCTAAATGTATACAGCCCATCACTGGGTTCTGATGACTGGACTTATTCTTACGAAAGAGTTAACAGAAACCTTTCTCCAGAAGTGGACCTTCAAGTACCACAGAAAGATTTTAAATGGTGTTTGAAGTTGTCCAATTATGGCCTTTCAAATGAATCAAAGACAAAGTCTCGTAATCTTCTTAGGACATGGTCTGAGGCTCTTTGGTGGGAAGGAGACAAGAAAAAAGAGCAACCGCTTCTCTATGTGGATTATTAAATAAGAAATAGCACTGGACATCACAGACATCGGAGTAAACAAGCTCTGCTCATCCCTTGTCTTCATTTCCTTTTTGGTTCTGTTTTTTTTTTTTTTTTCATATGAATCCAGAAAATGTACAAAAGGCTTTTACTTCAAGGGAGTTGAAAGAATGTCCTTTGCCTCTTTGTTGCATTTGGCCTTTGTTCAGTGGACAATCAAAGCAGAGATTTTTTTTTTTCCCCTGAGTATTAATCTTCATTTCTCTAAAATAACTACTAAAAATTTAAATCTCTGAAAACATGTCTGAAGAAGCTTAAGTTTTGTCTTTGTGAATGTAATGATAAATCCTAAGTATCTATATAGATTCCTAGTATAATTGCTTAAAAACATGAACAAACTTTCTCCAACCAGAATGGGCAGCATGTTTTGTATATTTTCTTGGTGAAAACTACTTTATGTATTAGAAGAAGCCCACAATTACCATACAGAGAGGGGTTATCTATCCTTTGAAGCCATTTCTTACACAAAACTTACTCTTTTAAAAGGAGTAATAATTCCAGCAGGAGTGATCTTTCCCTGTCCTGAACCTCCCCATGCTTTGTTTGCCTCCTAAAACATTTTATTTGGCCCTATGATTTAGCACCCACTTCTGAGGAAAAGAAAATAAATAATGAGCATTACATTACTATATATAATTATCAGGTATTTTCCTACAAATATACATATTCTCCACCATTCTCTGTCTTTTTTTTATCTCTCTCTCTCTCTCTCTTTTTTTTTCCCCCAGTGGAGTTGGTGGGAGATCAAGCTGGGATTCTAACTCAGACAGTCTAACTCTGCAACTTGCTTTGTTTTGCTTTGTGGTAGTTTGAAGTCCGCCCACCCGCCAATTTTTTATTGTGGTCAAATACACATAACATGAAATTTGCCATCATAACCATGTTTAAATGCACCATTCACAGTGTTAAATATATCCATGATGTTGTGCTGCCATGGCCACCATCCGCCTCCAGAACTCTTTTCATCTTGTAAAAGTGAGACTCTGCACCCATCAAACAATAAGTCCCCATTCACTCTTTCTTTAGTCCCTGGCAACCACCATTCTACTTTCTAGCTCCATGATTTCTACTGCTTTAAGTACCTCAGACAAGTGCAATTACACAGTTTCTGTCTTTTTGTGACTGGCTTATTTCAAGTGACACAATGTCCTGAAGATTCATCCATGTTGTAGCATGTGGCAGATTTTCTTTCCTTTTTAAGACTGTAAAATGTTATAGCTGCTAAAAAAAAAAAAGTATGTCTGTTCTTTAAAAAAGTAAAAATAAAATTGCCATTTGATCCAGCAATTCCACTCTGACTGTATACCCAAAATAATTGAAAGTAGGGTCTTAAATAGGTATTTGTACACCCACACCTATTATTTACCATACCTAAAAAAATGAAAGCAGCCCAAGTGTCTATGGACAGATGAATGGATAAGTAAAATGTAGTATTTATATTTAACGAAATATACATAGTCTAACAATTCCTGGGAGTCTTAGCATCTCCATTTTACCAATAATGAAATCTCAGGGTTACCAAGTTTAACTCTTACAAGATCACATAACTAGTGGATGTCAGAGTTGGGACTTGAACGAGTTCTATTTTTATCTGTAGCAATAACAATCATTTCACTCTTTTAAGCTAAGGATGGCAACTATGTCTTATATGCACGGATCCTATCATCTATATGTCAGTTCTGCCAGGAGCTTTGCTACAGAACTACAAGTGGTGCAAAAAGATGAGATTTCCATATACTAAATGCCACTAAATACTACAACATGGGAAGGCATATACATATCTGTGTTTAAGTAAAGTACATGTAATTGTGGGAAGGCTGAACTACTCAATTTACCTGAGCTAAAATGTAAATTTTTCCTTACCCAATAGCTTATTAAGTCACTTGGAATAAAGGCTGTTGTCATTTACTTATTTGTTTTTGAGTGATTCTTGTCTTGTGTTCTACGTAAAAAAAAAAAAAATCATGGCATAGCACAATGAGCAAGGGATTTGGACAATACTTGATTTAGGCTACAATAAATTAGTCACTTACTCTATGTATATTTTGTATGTTATTTTTGCTTTAATATGATTCACCTTATCTTCATATGAGAATGAAATAATTGTTTTGAGGGTTGTAATGAGTATTAAATGAGATAATGAATAAAAAGCATTCCATGCTGAATATGTGTAAGTTTCACAGTTTATAAATTATAGGAACCCTTTGTACTAATTTTTAAGTACAATATAAAATTCCAGTTTCATACTATTTTCAAATAATATGTCTCCTCCTGTAGTTTGAATAATCATGTTTTATATGTCCCTGGTGCCTACTACAATAAATACCACCTAAGGGTTATTAAATTACTACTAAATAAATTTAACATTACTAGACTTCAATATTGTCTTGAGAGGGGAAACTTTTGGGATAATGCCTCTATTTCCAACAAAATAACTATCTCTGTCCTAGTTATTTTTTTCCCCATTGACTTTGAAAAATCCATTCTGGGGTCATTAACTAACTACTTAGAGTATATGTATCTTACTTTCTAAAAATTAAGGGTCTTTACCTTGGATCAGATTCTCCAGTAGCAGACCCTGGGATGAGAATCATTTGTTAAGACAGTGCTCCAAAGAGAAATAGGTAACATAGCAGGGATGACAGGAGAGAGAAAAAGAAGAAGCCAAGTAAAGATGAAATTTTAGGCACAGTCTCAGCCTCAGCCTAGTACCTAGGTTAGCTCTGAAGTATAGATTACACATTAAAATTGTCTAAACTCTCTGAGAGAAAGCTGGGCTTTTATAGTTTTGAAGCAGCCTCCTACTGGTTTTGAACTGTCTGTTTCGACGATGGGGGATTGTAAACAGTGAGACAATTCTCGTTTCTGTGCATTCGTTCATCAGTGGCTCCAGTAGCCAATGAGAGCCAGATTAGAAGGTTGTAGACACAGAATAGAAGAGACACAGATTGCCAACAGGCACACAGATCAAATAAGAAGTAACAGAGGCACCATGAATGGAGTACTGACCATGTCTACTACTGACCTCAAAACAGACTTCAGCTTACTCCAGTGTCTGTTTCATGATTATCTACAGAAATGTCATGACAAGAGTCATAGACAGTTTAATACTAACGTAATTTTCTTTTATCCCTCTGTTAAAACTCATCTTTTCAGAGAATAGAAGATCAAACCCTAAGAAGAGGGAAATACTTTGGTGTGGAAATACATGGAGCTTTTGAAAATTTGCAGACCAGAACCATCCATCTGTCTAGACATACGGGTTTATACTAAAACCAAACCTGCTCACTTCCAGACTTCCTGGGCTGGTTCACATAGAAATGATACTCATAACAAAATTCACATGGGTTTTTGTGGTTTTCAAAGTCTTTTTCCCTTATTATCCTAACTGATCCTCTCATAGTCCTGAGAATCTGCCAGGTCAGGTATTAGTGGTTACATATGGCAGTCAGGGAAACTCAGGTTCAGAGAGGTGGTGTGATTTATTTAAGGTTACAAAATAGTGAAGTTGAAGAATTAAGTCGCTTATTTATCATATTGTCTTCAAATCTAGTTTTCTTTCCTTTCATATGCTAGCAAGCATGAATGTCAGCTCAGAATATTATGTGTCCACATATAAAACTTCATAGTTCCTATAGCATTTTTGATTTTAGCTCTGATGCCAGTCCCCATGGACCAGTGAAATGGATCCAATAAGATATAACTAAATTCAGTTTCTGTATAGTTTGCCATGTCCCCATCATTTCCTCCCTCAAAATATTTAGCAGGCTTTGGTGCACTGATGAATGATTACTCATATTCTTGTTGGTCAGTAAACTCTGTGATGGCAAAATCTCGACTGGATGTCTTTTGTTGACTTTGGAAACCCTAGTTCCTATCTGCATGCCAGGCACAAGACAGATGCTCACTAGGATATTGTTGTTGAATAAAGCAGTAGATCAAGGCCATAGCAGAAGATTAATAAACATTAGCTCTCATTCATCCCCTTATTTCCAAGCCCCAGCCCTGTTCCACTTTCTGTCTCATATTTATCTATGGATATTTTACCATCTCAGGTAATGAATCCTCCACCTAAATGTTACTTCCCGAGGTCATTTACCAATGTTGCATGAGGGACTAATATTCCTTGTTCTGACCACTCTTTTCATGATTCCATTTGAGGGTATTTTTTTCTTTGTTAATATCAACTTTTATATTAGATACAGGGAGTAACATGGATCCGTAACATGAAAATGTTGTGTGATGCTAAAGATTGGATTATGAGTCCCGTCACCCTGGTAGTGAGCATAGACCCTGACAGGTTGTTTTTTAACCCACCACTCTCCCCAGCAGTTTTCTTAATACAGTTCTCTTTCATTTATTTGCCATCAAATTAAGAGAGGGTCAGGGGTTAGAAAGTAAAACAGCATCCAGTGATGGGGTTATATATATTAGGAATGACTAACTAGAAGTGAGACACAGAATAGGACCTTTCTTATATCCATTTCATGTGGAATAATAGTTTACCTATTATATAGCAGAGAGAATGGCATCATGCTGATGTAGACATAAGCTCTCCCCTTGAGGAAAATATATTCTAAATATATATATATATATATATATATATATAATTTTAAGAAAATCTGTCAAGTGATATTATATGGTATGTCCTGTGACTATGAACATTAATAGGATTAGCAAGTAGTTAACTGTCAGCATAGCCAAAGATGATTTCATACCCCATTGTAATCTAAGCTCCAGCTCCAAAATTTAATAACTATCAAGCAGTAGGTAAGGTATTGGATGCTATCTCTGTAAGATGAAACTGCATGAACAAGGATATCAAGGAACCTTTAAAACTGGTGACTAGTAAACTGAGTCTAAAAAGGTGAGTTGGCCAGGTGAAGTGGCTTAGCCTATAATACTAGCACTTTGGGAGGCTGAGGTGGTGGATCACCTGAAGGTCATGAGTTCAAGACTAGCCTGACCAATACGGTGAAATCCTATCTCTGATGAAATACAAAAATTAGCCTGGTGTGGTGGAATGCTCCTTAGTCCCAGCTACTAGGGAAGCTGAGATAAAAGAATTACTTGAATCCAGGAGGCAGAGGTTGCAGTGAGCCGAGATGGCACCATTGTACTTCATCCCGGGGGTAGAGTGAAGCTAGACAATTCCGTGTCAAAAAAAAAAGAGAGATGAGTGGACATTAGCCTGTTAACTAAAGGAAGAAAGGAACAAGGAAAAGAAAAGCATAAAGACGTAAAGGTGTGAGAGGGAACTGTATGGAGTTCATTATTACTGAAGTATAAATTAGAAGGACAAGCTATGACTGGAGTTAAGGCTAAAGGGGAACTTAGGTGCTGGGCCTGACAGAGTTTGCATTCCACACTAAAGAGATGGAACTTTATCTTGGGTGGCAGGGAGTGGAGTTCTTTCATAGCCTGATTTTCCAAAATCTTGGTGAAGAATCCATGTAGTTATTTTGGTCTAGAAAAGACTGATGTACCAAATTTCTCTCTCTCTCTCTCTCTCTCTCTCTCTCTCTCTCTTACACACACACACACACACACACATACACACACACACAGCACACACAACAAACACACATGCATACACACACACATACACACATAATCTCTGCCCACTGCATAAAGGATTTTCTAGTCTTATTGAAGCTAAAATAATTTCAACATTCACTTAGTTTTTAAGAGAAAATAAGAAAGAGTGGATATGCAAAAAAATACTTGAGATGAAGCAAAATCAAAGGTGCAAATATAATTGTCATGGGTATTCACAGTAATATGAAGAAGGGAAGGGTGGCCGTAAGTGGAGAGGTATGCTAGGAAGGAATGGTTGAGGTTCAGTTAAAGTTTGTGGCTGGAACACAGGCAAACTGACCCAGGAGGTAGGACAATGTTTACCATCACAAGTAATTTTGTAACTTTCCTGAAGAAGTAGGAGAGGAAAGATATTTAGCAATTTAAATAGAAGAATAATAAAATCAAAGGTTTACATCATAGATAAACCACTTACCTCAAGCAATCTGGGGAATGGGTGCTCTGGTAATTGACTGGAGGCAGAGTCTAATAAGTGTGCCCTCAGTACAGTCCATACCATCACATTGGAGAATAGAGTTTCAATATATAAATTTGGGAGGGAGCACAGACATTTAGGTCACACAACCATTTTCCTAAATTTAAAGTCAAACCTAATCATGTATCTGTAGAACTTGAGATCACTGCATAGCCAGGATACAGGCTAGAGGAAGAGAAAAGGGAGTTATATGTTAAATAGGTTAAGAAGTAAGAAATAAGTTAAATATTTGATGGCTGTGTCTAATCTGAGAGACAGTCCATGGTAAAAGATAGCACTAGGCAAAGTCACACTGGATGAACTTCAAACAAAGCAAATGAACAGAAAAAAAAAGAAAGAAAAGAAAAATAGTGAACTTAGAAAAAGCGAAAAGAATAGTATGGTGAGTCTTAGGGTACTTACGACCCAGTTTTAATAACTGAGTCAAATAAGGTCAAATACTTATTAAGGATAAGGCACATGAAATGCTAGTGACCTTATCCAAATAAGTCCTTATCCAAATAAGTATCCAAATAGTGACCTTATTTGGATAAGGTCACTAGCATTTCATGTGCCTAGTCCTGCACAATTATTTTGTTGAATATCCAGGAGAGCAAATCAATGTATCTATAAACTTCCGTATGCATATCTAAGAAATACCTCTCACCCACAGTGACATTTCAGTCTCTTGGAATTCTTATCCAAAAAGATAACTTTGATCCTTCTCTTTGGACAAGACTGGGATGTGGCAATAACTTTTTCCTTCTTTCCCCTACATCCATACAGGACATCCAATGCCACGTTACTCCTGGAACTTGTGACTTAGCTTCACCTCAGATAATTTGAAATCAGCATCCAAATCTCACAGTCACACTATAATGATGCAAAGAAAAGGAGCACAAGAATTTATATGACTGTCTTTTTTCAGAATAATTTATAGACGTTTGCAAAGCGATGTTCTTCAGAAGTGAAAGATTAACCACAGCATATTATCTTAAAATTCAAAACAAAACAAAAACAAATTTTCAGCTCTTAGGCCCGTTAGATTTTCCTTCGCCCGATGTCACAAGTAGGGTCTTGCCTTTCTCACACCTAGAGAATTAAAGTGGAGGAGGAGGAGTGGCCAGTGGAAATACTGGCAGTAAGAAAATGAAATCCAGAATGGTTGAATACCAGGTTTTCAGTTCCTGTTTCAAAGATCCTGAAACAGATTTAGGCAGAGGGCACCCCCAAGTCATGCTGAGTAATGTCATTTTTCTATGAACCTACCTATGATAGATCTATCTAAGAACAACTGAAGCAGTTCTGAGAAGCAATAGGCATTATATTGGCAATTATTGTAATCATTATTACAGGGATAATATTAAAATTCTTCACAGATTTGTAACACATTGTAGTGGGTTTTTTTTTTTTGCATTTTAAAATAAATCATTCATGACAAATTTAATAATGACAAAGTGAATAGCTGCTCCCTTGTCATAAAGTTGGAATTTTCAACATTCTAAATTGGGGCGGATTGTATTCTAGTGATATATACAGTGTATCTTTTCAGGACTTTTATAATAATGTGAGACAAACCCATTCTCACTGATATTAGCAGGAGTAGATTAATCTCCCTAAGAAGAACAACCACACTAAGAACTTCTTACATGAGCCCTTTAATTCAATCCTCACTTATGCCCAAGAGGGGAGTTTTAATATCTAATTTTACAGGTAAAAACTGGTCAGATTATACAATATCACATAGTGAGCCTGGCTTCATATCTCAATTGAAGTTACTCTCTTGCTTCACATTTGATGTTCTCTTTGGATAACAATGTCTTCCGCATAGTATTCTCTCTCGGGGAATAATCTTTCTCCTTCTTCTCCTAGCTAAATCCTAATCATACTTCAGGTATTGACTTCTATATTACTTTGGGGAGCACTTTTTAACCTCCTCTCTCTGAAGCTTTCGATGCACACTTCTAATGCTTTCGTATCTTCAGTAATTTTGTTTTCATATTAAAAAATAAAACTTCAATAATCCCCTTCTACTTAACTGAAGTATTAGTTTAACCAACAATGTACATTTTTCTGGGGAAAAGAATGATAGATGAACAGCCAATAGACTATAATATCTTGACATTTTCCTGCTTCTATTTATAGTGCTTTTTTATTGAAATAAGTTGCATTTGTTTTCAAATTTTCTTATTATATTTGTACTTTTTATTGCAATTATTTATTGTATTTCATTGTATTTCTGTAGTATTTGATCAGAGCACAGAAGGAAAAAGTTTCTGAATTTTTTTTTTTTTTTT